>JAOVYX010013043.1:0-63411 GCA_035668315.1 Drosera spatulata
GGTTGAGCAACCACCTCCTTGGAAGTTGATCCTCATGCAGTCAAAACAACTACATTCGAGCAAATGCAAATTTACAGAGAAAACTTATCAGTCAAAGACTTTGATTCCCTACCATGCTTCATTTGAAGCACTAATTCCTGAAATCCTGATATCCATACTATCGTAAGATTCTCAAGAGGAATCAAATTCTTAAATATATTGATTAGCCCATAATCAACTCTTTGCAAAAGCTTCATGGAATTTCGCAAAAATTTTGGAGGCCTGCAGACGAATAAGATGGGAAGATGAACCCGAAAAGTAACACTAGTTAAAAAGTACTCCCTCCGTCCCGAAAAATTGCAACAATTTTCTTTATTAGTCCGTCCCACAAAAATTACAAACCATTCCTACCATGGGAAATTCTTTTTCAACAAAAAGTACCATCACACACCTATTTTTAGGTTATGCCACATCATCCCTCTCCACTACCCTTTCTTCTTTCATATTTTTCACTCACTTTTCACCCTTCTCTTTCCACTACCAAGGGCAAAATAGTAAAAGACACCAAAAAACAAACACTTTCCATGAACTTTGTGACACAATCCCATGTTGCAATTAAGTTTAGATGGAGGGAGAAAAGGTTTATAGGACTTACTGCAGAGTATCAACAATACGCCCACGATCCATGAGGAAGCCACGCAACTGGAGCAAAAAAACAAAAATCGCAAGAATTGATTAATACTCTGTAGGCATGAAAATACTGAAAAGAAAATATTCTGCTTCCAGAAGAATTCCAACCTTGGCATTCTCTTCTGCTTCTTGTTGCAATATCTTTGATTCTTCCACCACTTTCTCCATGATCTCCTTTTCCTTTGCGAGTAAAACTCGAGCAGATTCTTCTTTTTCTAGTTTTTGCTTTTCAGCTGCTCTTATTTCCTCTTGAATTGAATTTAGCCGTTCTTGAAGAACTTGCTGCATCTGTAACCAAAGAACAATATTTGCACATATATAAAAATAAAGATACAACAAAGAAAAATTATAATTCTCTCACGAATATGCTAAATTCAGACACAACAAGAGGAGTCTAATAACAAGCCATTTCTCATATGGCTAGTACAACACACCATGAGTTCATTATCATCTCATTCATGTCATCTTGATTCAAATGTGTCCTCCTATATTTCTTTCAATGATAATAGTGGATTGGACATGTTCACCTTAGCAACAGCTTTTTTCATTGATGTGATAACGAAGTTAAGAAATAAGAACCAAACTTTAAATAGACAAACATGAACTGATTATATATGAATTTAAAAACCAATTCAAGCAATAAAAACAACATAAACATTCATTAGAACAAATACATCATACGATAACACGAAGAATACAAAAATGCTCAGAGAAGAAAGGTTCAAATTGACGTCTTTAATAAGTAAAATCCCCAGTAGCAATACAATACCAAAGTGTCTGATCAATGCATCAAGCACGCCTCTAGAAATCGATTTTGCAATTGTGAACCTGACGACAGCCCTCTAATTTGGTATAAAATTCATATTGATATCGATTATATGAGATCCAGCTCGTAATAAAGGGAACTATAATCTTGAAAAATCCCTTAAACTAGAAAAGAGACCACACAATATAATAGGAGGTTAGAGTTTGCAATTAAGATATACGTACATTAGAGTAACACAAAACCAAACCTCATGTCCAAAAGTGAAAATAAAGAAGAAGAAGAAAAACACGCCTACTATCAAACTATGTTACCTCTAAAGGAAAAAAAACGAGGCGAAAAGAGGGTATAACTTATAACAGAAGCGAGATCCAGCTTGATGAGAAGACATAAACCAATAAGGTGGTTAAAGATCGTTATTGAGGGTAGGATTATTTCTAAGACAACAACAATCAGTCACAAGGCCACTTTTAGCGCTCAACATTTTCAACCATGATAAAAAGTAATACCCCAACGCTAATGTATCAGACTAGCAACCACCTTGGCACTGAAGCGGCTGCCATGGCATTTGCATTTATATAGCCATCAAACACAAAACTCAAATATACGGATATAATCACATAAGTATATCCTATATGTATGAAAACTAGAGATATTAATGCAATCCACATGGACCAAGATATGCGATGATAATCACTCGACATTAGTCATGATACAAGGTTCATTGTTCACGCACATCTATCTAGCGTTCAGTTCATCTCATCATCTTTTTGGTCTAAAAACATAAATAGATCTAACAAAACCAATATGTAGAATATATATAGCTTGCTTCACTATATAGCTTGCTTCACACACACACACAAAACCTCAAGACTCAAAACATCATCATTTATATACTATCATTTATACATAATAATTCATGACACGCGCCACTCTTCAGATTAAGAGTAATACAGAAATAACTAACAGCGATCGAGCTATTGAGTTCTGACTCATATTGAACAAATACAGCTAAGAATGATTTTAACTGGCCCACATTAGTAACTTAAAAGCAAATTAAATGTTTTAAATGCACCTTGTTAAGAATACAAAGCGACTCATCTCTTTCCCCAGACATGCAAAGAAGACGAGCTTGAAGCTCTTTCATCTCTGTTGTCAAAATAGCCTTCTCTCCATACACCTCGCCAGCGTGCTGCAAAAGATAAGTACATGTCTAACACATCATTGTCATAATAGTTTCCTTAATGAGGGTAAAAGGGAAAAGGGAATAATGGGGTGTCTCCAAATATATACAGTGAAAACACGAAAGTTGCAGGAGTTAGCAAATATTGCATCCGACAAATCCATTACCATATCATTTGCTTCTTTTGCATGAACTATAATCTTTCTCATTTCTTCCACTTCAGCAAGAATATCAGAACCTCCATTGGCAGCCATTTCTTTGACTTCTGCCAAAGCTTTCTCCTGAAATTCCAATTCTCTGATCATCTGAACCACAGATTGCATTTCGGAATTCAAGATTTTCTGCACATGCCCAAAGTCAAGAATTCGCATTCATAATAAACCTTTTCCCCTTTATTATCAAGGATCTACCATCAGAAATTAACAAACATTTAAAAGTTGAAGAGAGCTTTTAGAAAGCGGATTGAACAAAGAATGAAACATGTATCTAGTTTTTGAAAGGCAGTGCAAGGATCTTCCATATAATGGATCGATTGAAATCATTTGTTAGAGTCAATTTCCCTCTTCCATATAATGGATCGATTGAAATCATTTGTTAGAGTCAATTTCCCTCATCAAGCTGAATCTAAAGGGCAAGCACCGTCTACTAACTGCTAAGTGCCTAGCTCCTTAGAATATGGTTCATTTTGATTGGGTGGCATTGGGATGAAGCAAGGTTTATTAACTAATAATTTCCGGCAAAACAACTAAGAATATTTATGACTCCTTTCGAGTACCTCATAGGGGAGAATGATTTATGGTGGATTACTTCATCAACCAATCATGCAATTGGAACGTCAAAAAAAGGGAGAAATTTTTGGAACTGTTGACTTGGGAGTGACACAGTTAACACATCGCAGATTGGGTGATATAAAAAACCAAAATACTTATTAGGTCAGGAAACTTATAACGCAAGCGTAACTACTATTTCATATCTTGATCATTGATTATAAGATAATCAACAATTATTACTTAACGTTCACTACTTGTTAATTGAGAACGGCTGATGACTTTGTCATAAAAGACTAAGATTTGAAGGAAGGATTCCACAAGCTTAAACTTGTCTCATGACTTTATCTGGACCATAAATATTCGCCGGCAATATTAACAACTTCCTAACAGCTAAAATCAGCAAGAAATCCTCATTTCAAAATATTACTGTGTAAAACAACACAAACTCACAAACATAAATGAGAAATAAATACCAATAATACATAACTACTCTACACACACATGATAAAATGTAGACTACTAAAAATTAATAATGTCCGACCTTGTTGCTTTTAGCATCCTCAACTATCTCTTCAAGGAAATTCATTCCACAAGCTTGAGCTGACCCGGTTTCACCAATATTTTCATTAGAAGATTCCTGAAGTTCTACTGCAGTTTCTGAAGCTCCTTCCACAATTTTGTTGGATTCGTTGCAATCTTGATCAACCTCCTGCGAGAGACTACCCACTGAATCTGATGTTTGGTCCAGCAAAGCATGATCCGTGGATTTTCCAAGGTTGGCGGCATGATCTGTGAGACAATCTTGTCAAAACCACCACAAGAACTATCCAGGTTATTAAAGCATGCACGAAAGAAGCATTCTCGGTGGACAATTCCTTATATTTAAGTTGTCATTACCTGCAACTGGAGGAGTTGTTGATGATGCACAAGGCATCGAACCAAGATCTGTAATGTTCCAAGGCTGGCAATTATCATCACCAATTGAACCACATGTCTCAACAATTGGTTGAATGCAAGCTGCACATGAGATAGATCCATTCAGTTCTCTTTTCTCTCCAAGTCACTGACCACCACAGTTCAGTATATCTAGCTAGAACCTTATCCAACCCTCATCTTTAAGACAATTTGACCCCAATTACATATTAGAGAGAAAGGTCAAAGTGAAAACTTCAGGCACTAAACATGATATAAATCTGAATGTCCACTCTAAAATGCACAAAACATGTGACTTTTGGGCCACTTCAATTAATGGAAGACTTCTATTATTTGGATTGCGATATAGACTAAGCACCTATATATACAAGGTGGATGATCTCTAAAGCTGTCAAGGCCTCATTGAAACTGTGATCTTCTAGAAATTGTTTGTTGCACTTAATATAACCTACTCTGACAGGCAGTGAGTTACAAAAAAATATAAAAAAGGCTCATAAGCACATCAACTTGTACAGAAGAAATAGCAGATAAACGAGACAACACTTGAGGTCAACAATAGGGATCAAGGAGTGGCACCTGTTTCTGTTTTGACTGAGGAAACACTGCGAGCATCATTTTGTCTTATATAAGGAACCACTTCAGTGAGGATGACTTCAACCGCTCCTTCTACATCCTTCGGATGCTCAATTGCGACAGCTTTGAGTATACGGATATCAACCTTCACCACACAAGTTCAAACATAAGGACATCAGCAATTGCTTAGAGAATTAAAGCCTCATAATCTTAGGGACAGTAGATATAGAAGCCGTAAACACTACTAGCAAACTCATGTGCATGTTGCTCTGCCTAAAAAATAGATAGAGAAATTCTTAATAAGAAATGAGTTTGACAACCATCGATCATTAAAAATGCTAAGCTGTGACAGATCAATAAGGAAAAATACAAAATTTTCCCCTTGGAACCGATGGCAAGGCACATGCATCACCATATAGATACAGAACTCTGAAAAGATGGTGACTATAAATTTTGCGACATCAGCATGTTACGGAGGATGCTATCACCATGTAATGTTACTGAAATACCTTTTCACAGTCGACACAGCACAAAACCCCAAAAAAAACTTGGTTAATAGACACTCCTCTGTCCTTTCTAACTATTGGTGCATTCACAATATCAGCTTTGTGTTGAGAGATGATAAATCATAAACATGCAAATAAGTTGAAAAGAGATTACAGTCAATCCAAGAAACAACATCAAGCCTATATTGGATAACACATACACACAAGTGCCATTACAGATAAGGCTCATGGCTACAGTGAAGTGAAACTTCGACTTCTTCAAACAACTCCCAAAGATAACCGCAAAATCATATCCACCTCTCACCCAAACATGAACTACATCGCCAGCGGACAAAACCAAAGTTCCAAAACACATCTCATATATCAAAAGCACATCTGTTTCTTTCAATTTCGTTCTAAATTATCATCAAACTAGACACACAGTTTCCTTGCAGCAATATTTCCAAAACCTCAAATCAAACACGAATAAAATTCACAACGAAACAGTGAAAACAACGTCATACATACCTGTGGGAACAGCTCAACCAAAGAGCGATACACCATATTAAATCCCATATCTTCGGATCTTAAACCGTCAACAACACTGCTACACAAAAACAAACCACACGCAATCAAAATCAGTCAAACGACAACCAAAACCACATATCAACAAAGGCTACACATCCTCGCATCGGATCCCAAATCACAAAGTATCAAATTCCTAAACAAAAAACAGAATCTCAAACTGTAATCGATCGCAAAAGGATAAATTAATTCGATACAGAATTCCTCAATCAACAGCACAATGATGATCATTACAAAACCCTAACCTAATCGAGGAGGAAAAGAATAGAGAAATTGGAAATAATAGGGTTTATCTTCGGCAGGAAGAAAAGAGAGACAGAGAGACTGACTACCTGAGAAAATTTCGAGCGATTTGAGATATTCGGAGAAAAAACTGAGGAAGCGAGAAGGGGTCGAGAGAGGAAATTTATAAGATGAAGATTCGTGATCTTAACTTGATCGTGTTAAGATCAAGTGAAAAATGACGGGCCGAAATATTTTTCGTATTTTAGCAGGATGGAGTCTTGATTAAGTTTTCTTACAATATTATCTTCAGGGTTAAGGGATATGTCACATGTAAATTAGGATGATGATAAATAATATTCATGTTGATAAGTTTATGTGTTAGTATTAAGAAGACTCAACAATGTTTTCAAAAAAAAAAAAAAAAGATTTAACAATGAAGATTAAACATCAGAATAATGAAAACAATAAAAAATAAAATGTATAAAAGAAAATCCGTTTTTAAAAAAACCACAAAAATGATATAGTACATTAAATATCATATGATTTTTTTATAGTAAATATCATATAATTTTTATTGTTGGATTTGCACACTGGCATGTAAGGTTATGTATTTTTAGGATTTTTTAATGAAATACATTGTCTATTTTCTTAAGAGAATCTCCCATGAAACTTTCTATATTTATCAAAATCAATCTAAATTTTGACAATGAATATACCAATTATTGCTAAAATTTGATAATAACAATCCATTTTATTTGTCCATTATAGATGTCTTAAGATTTTATCAAGTAAAATTAACTCAGTGATAAATTGTTTTCTTTATATAAAATGAGAGGTGTAAGGTTTTGCTAATGAGCTACATAAGCTACTTTCAATGCTTCTTTGGTGGACATTATGCGTGGTGACTCTGTGCTCCAAAATATCAAGAAATGTTAGGCGTTATTTGACATGGGTTTTGATTTTGAATTCCGTTTGTAGAATCCAAACTATTTGGTCTGATTTTGGGTTTTTCAAAGTGGAGAATAAGAATTAAAAAACTAAAATTTAGAAAAACTGAATTGTATTTTCTGGTTCTTTACTTTCTTGGATAAAATATTTAAAAAACCTTTTTTCAATAAATATTTTATTTGATATGATGCTTTTTGGTTTTGGATTTTGATTTTTTTGATTCTATTATCGATTATGGATTCAGATATTTTGACCCGTCATAACAAACATTAATAATTTATGAGAATGATTAGATAGCAATTCGAGTGCACTTATGGAGCTCTAATAAACTCATGCCACATCGGAGAAACGGTACAAAATCTAATAGACATTCGGGCATCTACAGAGGCGAGTTCATAAATGAGCACCGATTTACTATCAACCGACAATCGCTTAAAAAAGCACAGATCCGAAGAAAAGATCATTATAGGTTAGAGAAGTAGCATGCTTGTGCCAGTTTATACAATCTTACAATAAGCACCTGAGCATGGAATCGAACACAATGAATCTCACATCGAATAGCAGGTTTCATATACTATAGTTTCATACAAGCAAAATCCGAATCGCTTTTGTCTGTCGGCATACACTTTTGGCTCAGATTCTAATTACCAGCCGAACAGGCACACCTACGATTGACCCAACACAACCTTTAGCATGTGCATTGTCTGTATCTAGCTGAACAATCAAAATTTCCAAAGCCATGTCCGCATTAGGCAATGATCTACGTAACCTACTTTGATTTCCTAATATCCATGGTATCTTTGTCTACTAACCATGGTTAATTCGTTAATCTAACAGAAACTGCTAGCCAACTCAACCTCGCCTACTTGGCCAGTTTGAGTTTCAACAACCTTTTCAGCTGAGGGTTCCTCAGTCTTGTCAAGTTTCCTCTTGGAGGCCGCTTCAGCAAAGTTCTGATCAACTTAGAGGGAAGACTGTCGCTCTGCACCTGAAGCTTTCCCTTAAGCAAAGCAAGATCCTCGGATTTCTCACAATTGAACCGGGGACTTGTGGTGATAAATGACTCTAATTTGTGGCTACTACAGCAAAGGAAAAAAATGCAGCTCATAAGAACGAACACTGCATTTTGAATGGAGACCTTGCTTATTATTGCTGAAGTCAGAAGTCTGCAGTACTGCAACTTCCCTGCCGAGGAGGTCCAGGAATACGATGCAGACGCTATCAAAGCATGATTAAGCAGCTCGTACAATGCTTCCATCATCAGTACCTGCACATTATCCATTTTAAATTTCTTGATTCTTACTGAACAAGAGTTTGACGTCTCTAGCCAAAGAACCAATCAAAATCATATTTCAGACAGCTTCTTCCAAAATAAAAGTCCAATGAGAAAAATTAACCTGGATAAGCTTCAATGCTGAAAAGAGTGAATATGCACCATGGCTAGCATAATTTCCAGGAGAGGCCAATTCATAAACAAATTGGGGGAACCACTGAGTCCACTTAACAGAGATAATCGGGACAATCCACAGACCTACTTGGACAGAATTGAGTAATCCAACACAACTTTCCTAATTTATTTTTTTTCCCCAAAAAGACACAACTTCCCCAATTAATTGGCCAATATTAGATCAATTCTTGTTTCTAATCAAAGACTGCAGACCTTGATACACGGCTACTTTTCTATGAAGTAGAATTGCCTCAATCAGGTGCTATTGGTTCTTTTCAATAATATAGAGAACATCTATAACTTCTGCTGTAGTTTAGGCTAGGTCATCACACGTAGTTAGGTAATCAGCTGATACATAGTAGGCAATAAAAATACCGGGTCCTTGGTGAGAGTAAAATTTCTTTCAGGTTGAGGGCTATTCCTTCGGCAACCCTTCGATGCAACATTGAATTGGAAGCAGCAACCCTTTTTTTTTTTTTTTTTTGTGGGTACTAGAGCAACTATTTTTTAATAACTGGAATAACATTCCTTGTGTTAACTAAATGTAAAATTAAAATTTCAACTTCTGCAAAAGTCAAGTGCTATGAACATGCCTCAAGGTTATCAAAAGAGAACTCAGAAATGTGGCACCGGCTTCTGATTTAAGTCCATCCATCTTCATAGAGGAACAGGTAGAGGCCTCAAGTTGTGCCAAACAACCTCGGTAAGAATGGCTTCCACAGCTCGATCTACTTCCCTGAATTCTCGACTGCAGCAGCTTCAGGTACACAAGCATCGACCTTTTCCAAAAAGAAAAGTTTCAATTAGAAGACACGAAAGAGCTCATTAGTACTAAGCTTTACATAACACAGACAGAAAACCATGGTTCCTCAGGAAGAAAAACTTGTAATCATAAAGACAGTAGTCACGTGACAAAAAATTTTAGCGAAGGCATACAAACAAACAAAAGAGCCTGCATAACTTCAGCCTCATGAGCAAATTGAGTCTCCATGTAGAAAGCACCAAGCTCAGCCTACGACAACATTAGAATCTACAGGAATTATTTTTCGCTGAGATCAAGGGACTGGGGAGCAACTCTTGGATACGTTAGTCATGTAATAATATTGGTACAGATGTTCTTGAAAACATTCTTCCTCTAGTCAGTTCAAGGTCAAATAACAATGGCATCTGCACAAATTTTATAAATAATTTTATAAGGCTGTTCTGCAGTCTATCCATGTGTATTGGTCCCAAGTATTTATGCTACCTAGAGCTGTTATGCATAAAATTGTGAGTTTGTAACTAGCTTACCTATGGTCAGGTCCTGGGAATCCTATGAATCGCCACAAAGCTATAGACGCTCACGCTTGTGAAAAAGTGTGTGCACTAAAAGGCAGGGAGGAATGGGAATGAAGTGTCTCGTGTGATGAAACCAAGCCCTTCTTTTTAAGCGGCTGTGGCTATTGAGAAAAAGAAAGAAAGGCTGTCAGTGGAATGGCTGCACACTTACTACCTCAAAGGCAGCAGTGTACGGACAATAAGCAGGAAGCCAGGATGGCCGTGGTCGTGGAAAGCATTACTGGCTGTACGAGAAGTAATGCTCAAGCAGTTTAAATTGCTAGACTGTGTTTAAGCTGATCGAATTACCAGGAAGTGGATGATGAAGCATCATACATATGAAGTATCTGAGGGTTAAAAGGCTCTGAGTGGGTCTATACTGAATGTCCTATTGAGTAAATGGATATGGAGTGCTGGCACCTTACCTCGACAAATAGTCGTGAAAGTACCTGTGAACTTTGTGGCAAAGAGAGGGAAACGAGGGATCACTTGTTCCTGTTGTGAGAATATATGATGCAGGCCAGAAGTTCGGTGTTGGCTAAAATGAAGTGAGGATGTGCAGGAGACTGGAATGGTTGAATGGGATGGCTAGCAAACGTAACAAGAGGGAAGACGAGTATTGCAAAGAAGAGAAGCCAAGTCCTGGCAGAGCTGCTATTTACATTATGGCATGAAAGAAACCTGCACAACTTCACCATCAAATAAGGAGCCGTGAACTCCTTATAGGAGGTCTAAGAGGTTATCTGACATGAAGCAAGGAGAAGCCATAGATTTGATCTAGGGATTTATCCCTGTCACTGAATTTATTCATTCATAAGTTAGGTCCTGGCACGTAGTTAGCTACCTTCTTCATCTGCCGCACATGCAGCTATGAACAGGGAAAACAAAATAAAAGCAATGACAAAAGTAAAAAATTGTTTGACCTTTTATTTTTGCGTACAAACCTTGGCATGTCTATTGCTTATTTTTATCCAATATTTAGCGTAGAAGGCAACAAATTAGGAAGTCAAAAGACATTGCTGATGGCAACTCAAACAACCATTTTCATTACAAAAAGCTTCTTTTAGTTTTGACAAACATCCCTTTCAACTTTTATATGTTTCCAAAAAACAAAAATAAATGGGTTTTTTTTTGCAGCAAACGGACACGCTACAAAGTGTAGATATATAGATTAAATTCTCACCTCCCATATTTCGATATTTGGATTATAGCTTTTTTTTTCTTGTCACTTAACCATGATCTTAATTCGAGAAGTCATGAGAAGAGTTATGACTGTCCTATTTTCAATATTCTAAATAACTCAATTGTTTTTAAATTAATCAGCATAGATTATTTGATACAAATATAATCTAACAGGTTCAACAGGGCACAGGCATTGACCAACCAAATTTAGGCATCTTATATAAATGGAACTAAGAAAGTGATAACTCATGCAATATTTCAAGTGAATCAATACTATGATGGGCTAGCACGATTACTGTTTCATGCTATCAAAATAATAATAACAATAATAATCAATTGCGTCTGACACAAAAATGATCTCTCTTCCAAGAGAGGTGTACCTTTGTGCCATCTTTTTGGCTAATAAATTGACCTATCGCTTCCAAGTCAGGATCATCCTTGTACTTTCCCCAGGCATCTACAAACTGCAATGGTTTGCATCTTGGAAGCAAAATGATAGAGAGGAGGGTAAGCGGAGGTGTTATCTTGAGCAAGTAGTGCAATGGTGGGTTTTTTTTTTTGGAAAAAAATAATAATTTAGAGATGGATTTCCGCTCCTTACTCACCATATTCTAACGGAGTTACTGAACTTAAAAATCACACTTTGAAAGAGATGATGAATGCAAAGTTAATAAATTCTGGGTTGCGCACTGTTTGTTAGCACAGGTGCACTGTTTCTTGAAAACGCAAAGACCTATCAAAAGAGCATTGAAATGACCTTAAAACACTCAAAACAACATGAAAAGATTAAAAACACCACAGGGGATGCTGTGGGTTGGGGGAAGTAATAGATGATGTCTCCTTACTCATATAGAAGGATCCATGGCTCGGATAAACGTGTTCTGATCTCCTCTCGGCCTTTCCTCATAGCTGACTCCTTATATATAGTGACAAGTTCGTCCACCAATCTGAAACAAAAAACAAAACAAAATGATAATAGCCAAAAACTCGAAGCAGGCTGCTGATGGTCACAAGAATGAAACCACCTTCCACCAAATGCAATCAATTTTAGAGAATCATTAAGTTAAAAAACTATACGTCACAGAATAAATACTAGTTACCAAGCAATTAGGACAGCTTCCTTGCCAGCATTAACAACCCCCTCCCCCTCTCTCCCTCTTTATATTTGAAGAGGCATAGTCGAAGCAAAAGATAATATGAAACAGTATAAGCTAGTGTGACATCCACTTTATCTAAGTGCTCCCACCAATATGTAATACATGGAATACCTCGGTATGAATGGGCTGCTTCTGATCCAAGTTACCTTGACCATGGTATGGATTCTTGCCAGAGCCTGCAAAACAAATAGGAGAGACATACTTTTAGGAGTTAATGCAGGGACTAAAGCAGTCACTGATTCGGTGAAACTATACGAAATTTGTGGGCTGATCACTTACCAATACAACAGTTTCATCATCATCGGCATGTATCCACAGAAAGAAGAGTGGGAATAACCGTCTGAAATGAGAAAGCAACACCAAACCAAGACCAGAGAATAGAGGATCAATGAACTTAAGCCATACAATGCGCCGTTCCTTATCTCTTGGTTGGCGCTCCAAGTGACCTAACATTTCATTTAGCAGCTTCTCATACCTATGCAGTACATCAAAGAAGATATATTATGAAGCAGCAAACCTCCTAAGGTGAAATGCTTACCAAGCCAGTGTCAAATGATGCAGCTGCTATACCAAATTGGACTTGCAATTTGTGCAGCATAAATTATGTGCATGATGAGTAAATAGACTACAGAATTATAATTATTCACACCACTCAATTGAAATTCCTAAGATATATGCAGCTATAAAAAGTACAAGAGAAAGCTTTATCTATAATACGCTCTATGCTGCTTGATCAACAAGCCTGGTAAAAACCTTTCAAATATTATATATACAAGAGCCATGGATATGGACCAATATTGGTATTTGTTGTTTATCCAGCATCAATTTAGGCTTCCCTCAACCTGAATGCATGATAAAGCAAGCAAAACTTGGATTCAGATTGGCGATTGTATGAACCAGCACATTATCTCATAATTATATGAACGACAATCAAAGTGGCACTAGTTGCTGGTAAATTAGCAAGTGCATTCTACACATTACACACAAGTAAAGTAAATTTAGCACGCTTAAGACAATAGAGCACGTATAGAAAATAGAAATGAATGTATTTTCATACTGATTACAGATAAAGAGTTGAAGCGGGGTCATACCAAGGACTTCGAGGGTTGTTTCTCTGAGTAGAAGTAACAAGGAGAACTGACATCTCAACTGCAAGGTGCCATATCTCGTCGCTGGATACGATATTGCTGCAGCAAGCATCCAGGATGACATCAACATAGCCACCAAGCTCAGCAGGATTTACATTAAGTCCTAAATGAATAAAGCTGAGCATTCCTTGCCCCTGGATGCAACAAAAATGAGCCTCAGCTTCTTCACCTTTCAAGCAGAATACTGAAGGAACTTATTCCAATTAGACAGTGATTCAACGAATAGGACGACCAATGTGCAAGTCACAACAGCCTCAATGTTTCATAATATGTACCCCTACCCTTCAGGTTCCAATTTTCAAACTTGTTAGTCCAAATATATACGAGGGAAAGAAATGCAATGATGTGGGCTTTGATGATCTATGTTCTCATATTATCATATCACTATACCCAAGGAAGTGGGAAGCCACATGACATGTACAAGATTTCTGGTCCACTACCAGTATGTACGTGAAGTCACGAATCAAATTAGTCATCGTGTTATTTGTTGCCTAAACAAGTTAGTTGCAGATAAACAGATTCATGACTATGTAATGGAAAGTTCATGGATACAAAATGAAAAGCATCACCGACATCTCAAAGAAACTGAAAAAAGAAGAAGCAGAATGTCAATCAAAACCCCCTAGATAGCAATTCAGAATAAGCTAGAACATCGAAATAAAACAACATAGAATAAAGCACATAACCAATTATACTTTCACTTGTGGGGACCAGTGATCTAGAGCAGTCAACGCACATGGAATAACCAAAGCACACAGCTTCCCTAAGTGAGGCCGATCAACCTGAAACAGAAATCATGGATGTAGGAAACACATTCAGAAGAAAACTATAATCCAATTAAGGAAGGAAAAAAAAAAAACCTGTTTCAGATTTTACAAATTGGAAATAAGATACAAAGAAGAAGTGCAACACCTGAGTAACAAACCAACGAAGCTGATGAGCAGCAATAATCGCATAACCAACTGGAGCCCTCGCAGAAGAGGCGGAAATCTCATCTCCATCATCAGAGCCGCCAACACAACTCTCCTTAATTGTATCCCTAATCAACGGTAGCACCACAGGCAACAACTCAACCACTAGCCTCTTCTCCTTATCTTCCACCATACAACAACTCAAATCAATCCCAAAGTCCCCTGATTTACCACACACATTCCCGTCCGGATCCCCATAAATCGCCTCGGCCAGGTCTCGAAAAGCTGATTCAGTGGTCGAAGCAAGTTGTTTGGGGATCCAAGTGATGAGAGCAGAGCTCGAGGAAGAGGACGATGACAGAAACGCACAACAGAGAGAAATGTCTCGGATTCGAGAACTAAGATCGTTTCTGGAGGGCTCCACGAGCGAGATGAGGAGAGATTTGACGGAGACATCGCTGGATTCCGGTGGTCTGTGGGTTGATTCGGAGATGAGTTTTCGCAGTGACTCTGATAACCTGAGAATAGCATAGGAAGAGAGGGTTTGAGGAGGAAAATCAACAACTACAACAACAATCTATGGTATTCCCATAATGGATAGACTCTTGGGAGGGGTGAAACGTTCAGTCCTCGCCCTGTCACGAACAACGGAGAGATTGCTCCCTCTTTTCAACAGGAAAAATTAACAAATAAATCACCAACCCAGGTATTCCCGTAATGAACAGATTCTATGAGGACAGAATGTACACAGTCTTAGGTTCCTATGTGCAAGTGGAAAATGATGTGTGATTATTGCAGGCAGAAGTCCTTACTTGTCGAGTTGCTCATGGAGTGTTGAGGATGTCTTCGACATGCTGCTAAGTGCTGATGAGGCGTGTTACTGATGGAACCAGTTAGGATCACCTGCATTTCAATTCCTCACTGAGAACGAGATTGATAGAAGAAACGAAGTTCCTCAATCAACAACACTATCATGATGATTATCATAAAAATCCTAACCTAACCTAATGATGATTATCACTGTCTTTTCATCATCACCTGCATTGATCCTATCATCAGATAACTTTACATGCATAATATGTAAGGAAGAACATTTCTTCTCTCTAACCACAATCATAGAACCTTTGATGAGTTTTCATTAGCCGTCACCAAATGTGTTGTGGTAACACTCATCATCAAACTTACATGTGGAAATCCAATTCAAACGAATATCATATATATGTCTAACTACAGTTGGTCTCTAGGCACACATAAACAATACCTACAACTACAACGGATTCATTATTACCCATCTTAACATATTCAAAGTCACCTGACCTACAAGATATAAACAAATCCCTATAACACGTAGTATGAATTGAGGCACCACTATCAACCACCCAATTGGAGTCATGACATAAAATTCACAGCATCATCGTCGAGCATAGTAAGAAAGTCATCTGAGAGCGCGCCAATACGATTGTCATTATTTTCTCTTTTCTCTTTTTCTTACTTTGTCAGTTTTCTTTTTAAATTGACGATAATATCTTTTAGTATGTTCTTTTTTTATGACTGTTATAACACTCAACATTTATAAGCTTAGTAAATTTGTCTCTACTTTTACGACGACTCTTATCCGTGTCTACCGAACCTCAAATCTCGTTTTTATCCCGTTTTACCATAACCAAGGCATTGAAATATGAAGGAGGACTTTGAGCTTTCCTTCTTATTGCTTCATTCAAAATATTACTCTTGGCTAAATCTATGATAATATATCTGGGGCCGAATTGGACAAAGAAGTCCGAAAGATCTCCCAAGAATCAGGTAAACTACCAAACAACTATAAAGCTTGAATCTCATAATCAAACTTCATTTTTTACGTCTTCTTGTTTATGTGAATCTGTTATGAAATTACACCGGTGTACATAATATCATCCAAAGCATAAATGAAAAAGACATGTTATTTTGGCGTGGAAAACCTTCTCGTAAAAAAGAATAAAAATCACGAGACCGTAGTCCATTTCAAATCTCCAATATCTCCTAATAATGGACATACAAAGATCATCTAGATTTCGAAGGTGCACTTCATCGGTTAACATGTACGAGAAGATAGATATTCATCGTCTTCCTTAGGCCGGAATGGATCTTTCTTAATAACAAGAGAACGGACCACCATGGGTGTGCTCAATGGACTGGCATTATGATAACAGGCTCTGTTATGCAACTACTAGTAAGCTAGGCATATACGACAATGTGAGATATGTTGCCAGTACTTAAACTAAACACGGAACACTGACTAGCTTTGGGAAATCAAACTCAAGCCTGAGCTAGAACGACACAGGAGTATCACTCCCCAGATACGCATCATCACACATAGGAAACTGATACTAGCACATCCCATACCAAAGGCTGAATATTACATGCCATACCAATGGCTGATATCACCTTGGAAGAATAAGATTCAAACTCGTGACTCATAGTCAATCACGCCTACTAAAATACCATACAAATATACCATCCCCATTAACAAATCTATCAAAAGGATCTTAAGACACTACACCAACAACACTCAAAATCCCCCTAAATCAGTGAAGACAATATACACATAAAGTAAAAAACCACCGCCTACATTTAGCCAATAGTTCCTTCAAAAACATAGCGAGATCAGAGCGACTAATCGAGTGTGAAAACACGGAATAGAATAGCTATGCACGTCAAAAACCAACAACGGGAATCTTTGACAGTTGAGCAGAACCACAGAACACCTCTAAAACCCTAACAAGCAGGAAAAATGTTCACTACCCATTTTCCAGAAACCGAAAACATAAAAACCCATGAACTCAATATCACAAATTTACAACAACAAATCAAGTATCACAAACCCTAATTCTTCATCCATTTTTCCCCCAAAAAACCACACCAAATACAAACGAATCATCAAATGCAGCGAAATCGGAGATGAATATCTTAATGTAATTAAAAAGTTTCAGAAATTTACCGAATTGAGTCGAAGAGGTTCGATCGAGGAGCATTCGATTCTAGGGTTCCAAGTTCACAAGGTCAGAGATGAGTTGGATTTCTATCGAAGTTGTTGAGATTTTTAGTTTCTTTTAATTTTTTTTAGTCGGCATCATAATTATGTTTATTTCATCCATTTCATAGTAGTTATAAAATATATAATTTTTATATTATTTTATATATATGAATATGAATCTCGTTTTCATATGAAATTATATTTGATCGTTTCATAAAATATATTAAGTTGAAATACGTAATTTATACGATTATTGATGTATTTTGTAAAATACCCCTCATTCTTTCTTTCTTCTTTCTCAAATTTATATTTAAAGTATTTTGCAAATCCTCCACAATTAATACGATATTACATTGAAAAACAATTGATATTTATAAAGATCCAAAAAATTTGAGATAATTTATTTTCTTAAATAATAATAAAAATGATTTTGTTACTGTAACGATCCCGTGATTTTTACCCTTTTTTAAGAGGTTTTCTACATAAAATTTTGATATCGACTCTATTTATTTTTAGATTATTTATTTATCCCATTTTAATTGCACGACGAAGAAAAAGTGCTGGGTAATTTCCGCTGCACCTTACACCGACTTTTCCCAACACCTTCGAAGCTGTCATAAGAAACAAGAGATCAAGCGAGGATGATAATGTTGTAAAAGAATAACACGTGTACAGGTCAAAATAGTTAAAGGTCGTCACAGCTTCGAGGTTTGCCCAACAACGAGACACAAAGAATCCTTTAAAGGAATATGAGCACAAGAGTCGAATATCCTTACACGAGAATGCAGAAGAGGTGAAGAAGATCGAGCGATGTTGGAATCAGAAGCCGATGCTTTATATACTTGTTACAGCTTCTTAGTGGGGACATGAACCTTGACACCATGCTTTTCTACTTCAAAAGTGTTTCATCTTGTTGGTTCCGCCAAAAAGGGAAATTATTGAAGCGGATTCCTGATGCACTCTTCCGTTTCCTTGAGTTGCCCTTTTCCCTTCCCTTGTTCAGGAACTTACTTAGGGACAGTAAAAAGAAGTATTCAAAAATTAAGCGTAAATTAAGTGTGGTGCGAGGCCTGTTGACTCCCACTCTAAACTCCGAAATCTAAACCCTGGAGCCATAATTAAACCTTCACTCAACTAAGGAAGCGACCCCCGAATCATACAGTCTCATGAGAGAAAAAAGAAACAGTAGCAGATATATTTCCTAATCCTCTCCTGCATTATGTGATACAAAGCTTTTCACCAAAAGCAATAGCACAAGTAGCACATATATCACACAAACAGACATGGCGTCGTGATGCCCACTTATTTGTGCTTGACAAAGCGGTCAATCGTGATCATTCCTTGACTCAGGGTGTCATGGCGACAGCTCGAGAAAAAGAATGACCTGTTGGCTAAATCCTCTTAACTTCTTAAGTCTTAAGCTGAATGCTTAATTGCTAATGGATGAAATAATACATTACCAAACACTAGGACATAAATGTGCACTTTGCAGCCTCTTATGCTCTGACCAAATATTACTAGATCAAGACAGTTTTACAGCCATATAAAGTGTAAACCCATTCTTCCTTCATCAAACAGCTTGCTTAGGCTTACGACATCCGTTCCTCAGCAACCAGCATGACATTCAAACAATTCTTCAGAGTGCACTTTCAAGTGTGCTTCATATCATTTTCAAGCTCAAACAGTATTTATATGATCAGGAGTGTTTCAGAGCGCATAAGCTGAAATCTGCAACTCAACAAGAGAAGTGTAGCACAAGCTTGAAAACTTAAGACTATTAAGGATCTTGACTTGAGAGATCTTCGCTTGACAGTTCTCGAAGTAAAAGTGGAAACGCGTGGTCTTCAGCAACATGAAAATGCTTTCTTATTGCAAGAGGACTAGATACTCCTTTCCCCGTTTGACAGCCACAATCAAGTTCTATTTCTTATTGCTAACTCTCGCTATCTTCCTAATCAAATTCTGAAGACATATGTCGCCCCCATTGAACTTGATGTCCACATTACAATTACAATGTTACAAAGAAGGAAGGACTCCTGTGTTTCCTTACACCCTGAATCCCGGACCCTAAACTATAAATCTATCAGCTCCAATACTATATCCAAGATAATCCGACTATTTTTTCTTACTCGACCTCAATCCTACATCAGACGAAGCTACTTCCAGAGGCGGAACATAGGGAGGGCTGGTGGGGCGCACCGCCCCTCTAAAATTTTGAAGTCTATTAGTACAGTACTCATATTCCATGGATAATTTTTAAAATTTTAAAATAATGGGCAAAAAATTTAATAGATGAGTATCTGTTAAATAGTTCAAATAAGTAAATTTTGAAAATATGAAAGAAATATTTGAAACCTGGAACTTTACAATTGATTACCGTAAACAAAAAAAATAAAAAAATCATCTAATCACAACTCTCATAATATTTCAATTTCCAAATACCTGCATTGACAACCCAACAAAAAAACGTTTCCTCCTCTGATTGTTTTATTGTGTCTTTTACTTCTTCTTTTTTTTTTTGGTTGAAACAAGATCTCAATCATCCATGTCTATTTTTTCATGCACTTCATTGTTCGTTGTCAATTGATCAGTTCATAAAAATGAAGCAAAACACATTAGATTGTTTCTTTGCAAGAGAAAGAATGAGTTAAGCCGGGAAAATCCATCATCTATCCTCTTATTGATAGGCTCATTCTTCTCGTGATGACTTTTCTTGTCTCGACAGCAACTACAGAAAGGACTTTTTCGCAATGAAAATTATCAAAACCAGTCTTTGTAACAAGATAAAAGATAAGTTTTTTAAAGATTATTTGATAACATATATAGGGTAAGAGATTGTGGAAACTTTCTCCACAGATGCTATACTTTAGGAATTTAACAATGCAAAGACAGGACGATTAAGACTAAAATAAGTGTAGACATTTTCTACATATGCATAATTGAATTGTTTCGTTCAACTTGTACCCGTACTTTAGTTATTGATTTTATCAATTATTCATGTAATAATTATTATTCTCTCCATTCTAAAATAAATGAAATAATTTTTCTTATTTATCCGTCTCAAAATAAGTAAAATATTGTCGTATATGGAAAGTTTCTTACCTAAATTTACTCAACTGACCTTATTATTCATTTTATATCATATTATGACACCATCGTACCCCATTATCGTTTTTCTTATATTTCTCCTCTCCCATTAATATACAAGGGATAAAAAGGTCATTTGGGTTAAATTCAACCCATTTTTCTTAATAAACATCCATGATCAAAACAGTTTATTTATTTTGAGACGAAAGGAGTATTTTTTCTGTGTATTTTTACTATATTGTCGCCCCCCTAAAAAGGTTATCGTGGTCCACCCCTAGCTAGTTCAATATATACACATAATTCACGCACATTATAACACCTCGGAGTGTGATGTATCAAATATCACGAATATGCTGACAATGAAACATTGTCACATAAACGCATGCTCAGGTAGAACAAGGACTTGATGGCGGACGGGGAATCTAATCAAAATTTCAAGCTGAGACAGCATGGAAACATATGCCCCTCATAGAAACCAGCTTTCTTTATTCCTTGTTGGTACGGTCATTTTCATATGGGCTCATTCCTTCCCAATAATACCACGAAGAATCCCAATCTAGACCCAGAAAATAACGTCCATTTCTTCAATGATGTGTGTATTCCTCCCTTTTCATGATTGCAGTTTTCTCATAATCATGAAGCCAGCTGCAAGAAACACACTAGTACTATGCTTTTACATTATCGATCACCTGGATATATAATCCCGCTTTGCATTATCGCCACCACTTAGCAACACACAGTAGGTAGTTTCCACATGCCTGTACAGGAAAAAGGCGCAAGTGTTCACATCGGAGCCATGGAAACTCACAACAATTTGTTACAGTTGGTCTCCCATTTCTCCTTCATTTAAGCAAATCATTACTGGATTAGTCACTGTCTCATTGCCGACAGAACTCTTCACATAATGTGAGATTGTCTCACTACATGGTAAATCAACCCAAGAGATGCCAATGTCGATCAATCCTTCCCATGTCTAATTGCATCACAAAAGGAAATCGAACATTCTCGTTATTCCTAGTCTTTCATCAATGTAGTGAAAGTCTCGGCAAATGTACGTGTTGTTACATATTTCAATCATAAATTTATACTTATACCTAGTAACTTGTTACTACACAAAAAAGTACACCAGTAAAAAGGACTAGGCATGATACTTTAAGCCACAAAATTCTTTAAGCTAGAACGACGAGTGTAAAAAAGGTTTGAGCTGGATACGCTTTGGCAGCTAGGCGTCTCCAATAACATCTTGAGACCATAGAAAACATATTGAACAAAGCATATGTCTGTTCAAAAGAGATCTGGAAGGTGATGCTGATGGGAGGATTATCACAAATCCAACTTATATCGGATTAGCACAACGGAATTCACACATCTCTTCCTTTATGTAAACTGCTGTTCCGGGCTGAATATCTCGACGTAGGAGACTTCCGTCACAAAACTGACCGTTGGATCTGAAAAACCAAGTGTCATGAACCCGCTGACCAAATTTGAGGACGATCGGACAACGGATCAACCTCGATCCACTCCCCGGAAGCAAACTGCGCAGACCAGTTTTTGCACAAAAACCCACTGTCGAAGCTGATGTTCCTTTTGTGATTTTCCCTGGTCTTCTGATACCTGTACCCTGCTGATTGCACATGTAATATATACAAACCTAACACACACACCCGACAATTGCATGAAAAAATCTCCCGACAATGTCACAAACACACTTAACACTAGGCTCCCCATGAAAGTGATACTTAAACTAACAAATCTTCCCCTCACGACGATGTGGAGGAGGGATCAACCATCCCTGCAATCAACCATCCCCCTCAAGATCTTTGTAAGTATATCGATGCCGTTATCATCTGTGTGGATCTTTCCAAAAAACAATTTCTTGTCTTTAAGAACATCTCACATCCAATGATATCTCGTGTCAATATGCTTTGACTTGGTATGAAATGTGGAGTTCTTACCTAGCTAAATCGCGCTTTGATTGTCACAAAACAATACAAATCGATCCTTCTTGAACTTAAGTTCATGTAAGAACTTTTTCATCCATAAGACCTCTTTACAAGCTTCCGTTGCCGCTATATACTCTGCCTCTGTGGTAGAAAACGCAACATATTTCTGTAACCTCGACTACTAACTCACAGCTCCTCCTGAGAAAATAACGAAGTACCTTGAAATAGACTTATGACGATCAACATCTTCATCCATGTCTGAATCTGTATAACCAACAGTGTAGGTTTATCAGTTCTAAAACAAAGTCTAAGTTTAGATATACCTCAAAGATATCTCATAATCTATTTCACTGCATTCCAATGCTCTCTCCCAGGGTTTGACAAAAAACGACTAACAATAACAACTGTGTGAGCTATATCTGGTCTAGTGCATACCATGACGTACATTAAACTTCGTACCGCTGAAGGATAGGAAACTCTAGACATGTCTTACTTCTCTTCATCCGTAGAAGGACTCCGTGCACTGTCTGTAGCAAAAGGAGAGCTTACCACTTTACCTTTGTCCATACTAAACCACGGAAGTACCTTTTCAATGTATTTTTCCTATGACAACCACAGCTTCGTGAAAATTCTATCACGATCAATTTTAATTCCAAGGATTTGTTTTACTGACCTTAAATCTTTCATAACAAAAGAATTACCGAGTTGCATCTTCAACCTGTCAATTCTAGAAGAATTTCTGTTAACCATTGACATGTCATCCACATATAACAGAAGCAAAATAAAATCATCATCAAAGAATTTCTGCACAAAAACACAATGGTAAGACTTAATCTTCTAGTAGTGTTGCTCCCCCATAACTGACTCAAACTTTTTGTACCATTGTCTGGAAGCTTGTTTCAAACCATACAAACTTTTTTTAAGTCTGTAAACATAATCCTTTTTTCCTTTGACAATGAAACTCTCTGACTGCTCCATATAAATCTCTTCCTCTAAGTTTCTGCATAGAAAAGTCGTCTTGACATCCACCTGCTCAAACTCCAAGTTTAGGCTCGCTGCCAAGCCTAAAACAACACGAATAGATGATATTTTCACAACAGGAGAAAATATTTCATCAAAATCAATGGCCTTTCTCTAACTAAATCCCTTAACAACCAATCTAGCTTTATAACGGGGTTGTGAAGTAAATTCATCTTGCTTTAACTTGTATACCCACTTGTTCTTTAAAGCTCTTTTACCTTTAGGTAACCTTACCAACTCAAAAGTATGATTCTCATGAAGTGACTGCATCTTATCCTGCATAGCTTCAAACCACTGGCTTTTGCACTTGTCTTCCACAACTTCTGCAAAACTCTCTTGTTCATCTACATCAGTCACACAAATATACTGATCTGAAGGATACCTGGTAGAAGATTGTCTTTCTCTATTAGATTTACGAGTCCCGATATTTTCTATATTAACTGGTGGAACCACTAGCTGAGGAACTGCAACCTCTGCTTCAGGAACAATGTCCTTTATCACAACTGCATCTGGGACCTATTCTGTTTCTGGATCATATACTTCCTGATGTTCCTGCTCAACATGTGTAGGAGCATGTAAATCAGGAATGGATTCCAAATCAAGCAAATCATCACTAACCTGTGGTACTAAAATCTCTGATTTCTCAATGTCCCTGATTGTCTGATCTTTCATAAACACAATATCCCTACTTCTTATAAGTTTTTTTTCCACCGGATCATAGAACTTATAATCAAAATCATCCTGACCATAACCAATAAAAATATAGTGTCGTGATTTCACATCTAGTTTGGACCGTTAATCTTTGGGAATATGCACAAAGGCCTCGTATCCAAAGACGCGTAAATGATCATAAGAAACATCTTTACCTGTCCAAACTCTGTCAGGAACATCAAGATCTTAAGAAACACATGGAGTAAGATTTAAAACGTGTATAACTGTATTCAAAGCCTCACCTCAAAAAGATCTCGGTAGTTGTGCTTGTGAAATTAAGCATCTTACCCGTTCCACCAATGTTATGTTCATTCTTTCAGCTAATCCATTGAACTGAGGTGTCTTGGGAGGAGTCTTTTGATACCGAATACCCTATTGCCTACAATACTCATCAAGAGGACCAGCATAATCTCCCCCGTATCACTTCTGATGCATTTCACCTTCTTTCTTGTTTATCTTTCAATTAAAGCTTGAAACTGCTTAAAAACATCTAACACTTGGTCTTTAGATTTCAAGGTATATACCCAAAGCTTCCTTGAATAATCATCTATGAAGGTAACAAAGTAAAGGGATCCACCAAGTGTTCTAGTCTTCATAGGACCACAGATATCAGAATGCACCAAATCAAGAATCCCTGGTTTCCGTGAAGGAGGGGAACTTCTGAAAGCAACCCTGTTCTGCTTTCCTGTTAAGCAATGCGCACACTTCTTCAGTGAAGACCTTTTCAGCCACTTGAGGATGTTCTTCCTGGCCAAAACTGTCAATCCCTTCTCATTAATGTGACTCAGTCTCTTATGTCATACCTCAGCTGTATTTTCATCATCAACTGCATTGACCCTGTCAACAAATAACTTTGCATGCATAATATATAAAGAAGAACATTTCTTGCCTCTAGTCACAACTATAGAACCTTTAGTGAGTTTCCATTAACCATCAGTGAATGTGTTGTAGTAACCCACATCATCCAGCTTACCTGTGGAGATCAAATTCAAGCGAATATCAGATATATGTCTAACATTGGTCAAAACCAACCTCACGCCCTTACTGATCTCTAGGCACACATCACCGATGCCCACAACTGCAGCTGACTCATTATTACTCATCTTCACAGACTCAAAGTCATCTGACCTGTAAGATGTAAACAAATCCCTTCGAGGCGTAGCATGAACAGATGCACCACTATCAATCGCCCAATTGGAGTCATGACATACAAAATTCACGGCATCACCATTAAGAACAGTAAGAAAGTCATCTGAAAGTGAAGCAACACAGTTGTCATTATTATCAGAATCATCCCTTTTCTCTTTTCCTTGCTCTTTCAGTTCTCTTTTAAGTTGACGATAATATCCTTTAGTATGTTATTTCTGATGACAGCGATAACACTCAACGTTTGCAAACTTATTAAATTTGTCTCTACTTTTACTGCGACTCTTGTCCTTATTTACTGAACCACGATTCTCATTTCTATCCCGCTTTTCCATAATCAAGGCATCGAAATATGAAGAAGAACTTTGAGTTTTCCTTCTCATTTTTTTCATTCAAAATACTACTCTTGTCTAAATCCATGGTAATGGTATCATCTGGGGCCAAATTAAACAAAGAAGTCCGAAAGATCTCTCAAGGGTCAGGTAAAGTACCAAGCGATCACAAAGCCTGAATCTCATCATCAAATTTGATACTCATAGCAGCTAATCGATTTATAATTCCTTGAAACGAATTTAAGTGATCAGTTAAAGGAGTACCATCATGATATCTCAAAGCCATCATTTGTTTTATAAAAAACAACTTGTTATTTCCAGACTTTCAAGCATATAACTGTTCGAGTTTATCCCCAGCCAAATCCTTGCTACCGGATCGTCACCAAGAACCGAAAGGCATCGAAATGTGAAGAAGAACTTTGAGTTTTCCTTCTCGTTTCTTCATTCAAAATACTACTCTTGACTAAGTCCATGGTAATAGTACCATCTGGGGCCAAATTAGACAAAGAAGTCCGAAAAGTCTCCCAAGAGTCAGGTAAAGTACCAAGCGACCACAAAGCCTGAATCTCATCATCAAACTTGATACTCATAGCAGCTAACCGATTTATAATTCCTTGAAACGAATTTAAGTGATCAGTTAAAGGAGTACCATCATGATATCTCAAAGCCATCATTTGTTTTATAAAAAACAACTTGTTATTTTTAGTCTTTTGAGCATATAATTGTTCGAGTTTATCCCCGACCAAATCCTTGCTACCGGATTGTCATCAAGAACCGCTCGCCACGCTGACATTGATCCCACAGACCAATATTAGTCCTTTCAGTGCGTTTTGGCCTCACTCGCTCACGCCTTGAGAAACTTTCCAGGAGATCACCCATCCCAATATTACTTCGCAACTGATGGGCTACCGAAAAGGAAGATGCATCTTGTTGATATAGATAGTAATATCAAACCATTTAAGCATTTTCTTGGGGTATTATATAGACCCCCACTTAAAGAATGCAACGTCCTCGTTGCAACTTCAAGTACGACACACAGCACCAGAACTTTCCCCCGCTAGGCGGCTGACCTGGACCTCTTGTCCAGAGGTCCAGTTCGCGGTCGGAGGGCTGCTCTGATACCATACTGTAACGCCCCGACCAAATCCTACCTAACAAATCGTCACCAAGAACCGCTCGTCAGGTTGACAACTAGCCCCACGGACCAACACTACTCCTTTAAGTGCGCTTTGGCCTCACTCGCGTACGTCTTAAGAAACTTCCCAGGAGGTCACCCATCCCAACATTACTCCACGTTAAGCACGCCTAACTGCGAAGTTCTAAAGTAATGGGTTATCGAAAAGAAAGGTACACCTTGTTGGTATATGTAGTACTATCAAATCATTTAAGCATTTTCTTGGGATATTACAGATATACCAACAAACTTGACGATGAATTATTTTTCATTCACCTTCAGTTTTACCATCGGGTTTTTCTTTACTAAACACAGGCAAATAATAATCTTTCACGTAGAGAAGATCGGTCATTTTTTCTTTCCATATATGGTAATTAGATCCATTCAAGGTGATCATCCTACTAGTATTAGTTTCCATGGTTTCACACAGTCCAAAACAAACACGGTTCTGATACCACTTTGATGGGAGGATTATCACAAATCTGACTTATATCGAATTAGCACAACGGAGTTCACACATCTCTCCCTTTATGTAAACGGTTGTTTCGGACTGAATATCTCGACGTAGGAGACTCGCGTCATAAAACTGACTGTTAGATCTAAAGAACCAAGTGTTGTGAACCCGCTGACCAAATTTGAGGATGATCAAACACCAGATCAACCTCGATCCACTCCCCGAAGCAAACTACACGGACCAATTTTTGTACCAAAAACCCACTGCTGAACCTGCTATTCCTTTTGTGATTTTTCCTGGTCTTCTAATACTTGTATCCTGCTGATTGCACATGTAATATATACAAAGTTAACACACACGCCCGACAATTGCATGAAAAAGTCTCCCGATAATGTCACAAACACGTTTAACATTAGGCTACACATGAGAGTGATATTTAAACTAATAAATCTCCCCCTCACGACAATGTGGAGGAGGGTTCAACCGTCCCTACAATCAAATGACAAACCTCGAGCTTGTGGCTAGGAAAAGTTTTTATAAGCATATCGACGTCGTTATTATCTGTGTGGATCTTTTCAAGAAATAATTTCTTATCTTCAAAAACAACTCAGAACAACTTGCATCTAATGATATGAGGCTACGAGCTCATTCTAGAGAAGAACGAAACCAACCTTCGACAACAGAGCGAGAGACGAAACCGCCATTGTAAACTGTGATCGAGGATCGATCTCAGCGAAACGATCTCCATCATCGATTTCAGCATAGAAACTCTAGTTTGACCACGAATCAAGTACAAGAAGTCAAGAAGAGATCAATCAGAACTCGAAGTTGCAACGAAGCCGCGGAGGCGGGGGACGAGTGGGCTGTCTGTTGAGGCCCAATTGAGGTTTTGAAGACCCATTTGTGAAGGCCCAATCCTTTGAGTGCTTATCAATTTAATCAAGGAGTAATGGAACTTTAAAAAAAGAGAGCATGGTTATCAATTGTTGTGATTGATGAGGTCTCATTGATTGGGTTAGGTTGGATGAATGTGTTATGTAATTGGATGCTTCTCGAATGAATCCTCGGTGTTATGAGCTAATTTGCATTGATCGTAGTTGAGATACAGTTTTGCATCGTTCAAACTATATCACGATATGAACTTGCATTCGTCTGATGCTAAATGAGTGATTAACTTAGTTTGACAAGAAACAAAGGGTGCTATACACGACTAGTTCTTCGAGCATGATTTTCCTCATTATCATATATATAGAGAGCATCGGGACTGCGATTACACAAGGAACCGGGCATTTCATAGCGTGAATGCCCATCTTGATTCATATATAGATAACACATACAGTCGATGGGAGATTCCTCAACCAGATACTATTACATTAACCATGTTAGCATTTCTAAAGTACTAGCTTCATGGCCTAAAGTTATATGATCGTCCGTGATTGAAGGAGTTATTTCGTGCCATGGCCAAGACCGTCTTGTCAGCGACTATGAAATACGCAGCTCCAGCCACTGCAAGTTAACATACCTCGAACCAATTAGCCGAAACAATCCCGACGAAAAAATTAGTACAGTTCTGTTATAAGTATGAGCTCCCACCTGTGGAAACTATAAGTGCTTGAGCAGTGTGATTAAGATTTGTTCTTGCCCAAGGTAGCATTCTTGCACTTGCCAACTGCAATTCAATATATAGTTAACGCACACAAGAATATGTATAAGGTTGATTAATTTGTGCCTTGTAGGACTGAAATCGCCAACATTTCATCCGCGATGAATTAAAACTTAACTTCGATAATGAATAGTTAGTGGACTTACAGTTGGTATAGCAGTTGCAATGCCGGCAAGAACAGCGGCCTTGGCTCCAGCAACAACTCCCTCTGCATCCATCAAAAGGATGACTTACATAAAAATCAAAAGAGTTTAAGACATCATATATCTATGTGTGATCATGTGTTGAAAATATATACAGGTACGACAATGCGGGCATCGTCGTGCAAATTTCGAACAATGTGTACCATGAGAGCAACGTTTCGCGATGGCTAGTCTCTGATCAAGAGAAGCCAAGCTGCAGGACGACATCTCTAGAGGAGTTTTACGAACATTATTCGCCATTTTCAAAGAAGCAAAAGCACGAAATCTCAAGTAATTGACGAAGATGGAGATTAGTGTATGGTGATCGTGGATGCATAATGGTGAAAGGAACTTCTGATTTATAGGAAGTTTGTCGTGTGATGATCAGGTGTTGGAGAGGAGAAGAGTTTGATGGTTTTGGTTGAGAGTCCCTTGTTTTACTTGAGCTCTTTTATTTGCATGGAAGTTGGTGACCGGAAATGTGTTTAAACTATATTGGCTTTGTACAATAGGCTTTTCTCCTCATCTGGTTTAAGTGTCAGTGGTTACATCATTCCGAAATATGGATCTTTTATAGGTCACGTTACTGATTATTCCCAGGATGCATATTGTATAAATCTTCGGATATATGGATCTGTCAGCAAAATCATTGATCTATGTGAACAGATGCATTGCAAAATGGCCAAATGCATGGGTCAATATAGAAGATTTGTCCGTAGGTATTTGCGTTTTAATAATCGAAATAACAATTGAACGTTCGAACCAATTAAATTATCAATGATTATCATTATATTCAATCTCAAAATATGATTATCTTGAGCATTCAGACACGTCACGAGCATAATTTTCTTCGCATCGTGCTACACACGGGCCATGGCTCATATAAGGAAGAAATTACTCTGATTAAATATGTCGTACACAAACTATTCAACTGTCTATTTGGAATATCTGTGTCAAAAGTCACCCTCTTTTTTGCTGATTTTCTGCTTTAGTTTTCCACAATTCCTGCGAATCCACTTTGTGTTTTGCTGTGCAACCATGTAAGAGATGCTCTGCTAGTAGCCTACTACTGACAATAAATAAACTACTCCTATACAGTAGTGTGTAAACTACCTTGGTTTTCGGTAAACCGATGGGTGTGAATATTTGGTGTGCTGTGAGGCAATTGTAACGCCCTCAAAGTTTGCAAGATGTTATCCTCGTTGAAAATAATATTAACTTCATTTAATTTAAATTATAACGATTTAATTCGATATGATCATTTATTCATATGTTGAATAAATAAAAAATGATAATTTTGTTTGTGTGAATGTGTGAGATAAAAAAAAATGATGGTGAGTGGTGTTGATGTAATATAAAGTAAAGTTACTTTGATATTTTTGTATAAAAAAATTAATAAATAAAAAAATATTATAATTTGAATGGGACATTCAAAAAAAAATGTTGCAATTTGAATGAGATCGAGGGAGTAATTTTTAGCAAGGTTATTATAATCTCACAAGATTTAGGTCTTAGAAACAAAAAAATTACATCCAAAGTTAAAATCCCAAATATTACATCCAAAATCAAAATCCCAAAAATTACATTAATGATCTGAAATGTTTTGCGGCAGAAGATAAACTAAGATCTAAAAATAACGTTACACATTTATTGAATAAAGTCCAACTAAACTAATGCAAATTCAATAAATCTCGTTCTAATTCATCCCATCGTTCGTCTGTAATAAATCTGAAATGAAATAATAAACCGTGAGCCAAAGGCCCCGTACACCGTAGGTCCTACTTCATCTCAAGGGATTAACGTAATTTCGATGGATTACGTTAAACCCGTACACCATTAAACACATAACCACATCAATCGCTAGCAAACAAAATTATAACACATCACCTAGTGGAGAGGGGTCCTAAACATGAATAAATAATAAATAATAAATAATAAACATAGAGAGAATCCAAACAAACTGATCGTCCCATTCATTTATAAATTAGGTTACATCATTTTAATTTCCTAACCAATCCATTTATTAATATTTGTGACTAAGGACAAGTTTTTCAAATCGATCTATCAATTAAAGACGCGACTCCCTAATAGTTGACAATGGGATCTCCTGCAATAAGTTTATCCTAATGATCAATCCTTGATGCCAATACGGCAAATCCTCATTATCGTTGCGAAGGATGTCTTTGCAATCCATCCTCCCTAGCTAATCTTTAACTTGTTCCAATCATTGTTTCAACCTATTAATTGATTAATTCATTCTCAACTCATTAAATCATTAATCCAATTCCAACCCGTACCACCTATTTAAAGTCGTTATGCATCCTTAATATCTACTTAAAATACAAATCATAATTAAGAGACAATCAATATTATAAAAATAATTATTTTTTTATATTAACCTGCGACAATGATCATACATACACATCCAATCAATCAAGCACGTCATGAATCATCCACATAACGTATCGTTCAAGATAGCGACCTTTAACTATTATACAAAAATAATACGGATTCGATGTTATCCTTTAGACAATTTAACACAGCTTTAATTATTCGATTAATTCAACGCTCTTGAAACTCTTGATGCTCCGCTTCACGAACAATACTTGCGATGTCATCAGGATTATAATTAATTTGTTGTCACAACAATTGTTTAGTATATTAGTAACTCCTATACATTAGAATAACAATAACGAATATTAAATTTTGATATAGCAACCCCTCCTTTATTCCTCCATTTCCTTCACACTATCAGACACAAGATCACAATAACGGCATCGGCCAACTGTGGCCAACGATTTCATCACCCAAGAGAGCAACCCGAGGCAAAGGAATTCCTTTGTGGCGGAGGCCTGATGCCCTGTTCGCTTCCAGCGGCGTGGCCTGCGACGGCGGCTTCAATCGGGCGGCCAAGGACAAGCGGCAGCAGCTTGTGGCGGTGAGGCAAGGCTGAGGACACGGCGGCGACGCTGGCAGACTGGGGCGGCAACGGGGAAGGGCGGTGGCGCGGTCGGGCAGGGCAGGGAGAAGGCGGCGCGGGGAGAGGAAGAGGAGGAGTGGCGGCGGGTTGGGAAAAAGAATTAGAAAAGGATTAGGGTTTACCTTTGTAATAATTCTAAGTGTTAATTGGACTAATCTTAAAGTTCCTATAATTAATGTTAGATATTTATAAGGTTCGTTATTTGGACTAATCTTAAAGTTTCTATAGTTAATGTTCGATATTTTTTGTAAGATAATAATTACATGTAATTCATAATTATTTAATTATCTATTTTAATCAAATCTATTTATTGATCAATTTTTATGGATATTTATTATCGATAATGCATATTCAATTTAATTCAATGTATCAATCTTTATCGTTGACCATCAATGTCTCAATTTTAACTCAACCTGATCCTTTTAATTATAATTTAATCAATTCGTATTAAAATATCCATTAATTAAAATACATGATAAAAATTTGGGATATTACACCTGTAACGTCCAAGATTATCTGTCCAATATCTGCTTGACATGTGACGTTATCGTCACTCTAAACATTTCTCGAAGCAAGGTGACGAGATTATAAGGGGTTTAAGTATCAGAAACATAGAAATTAGTCATAAAATAATCCAAATTTATAATATCCTTTATTACAAGAAAATCAAACCGTTCATGAAATGAAATTAAATGCTAAACTAGGCTAATTATTCGACGTTGCTCCATGAAACGAATCCATCCCACCTCTCCTTATAACCTGAAATAAACACGTAATCATGAGCTTGAATGCCCTGTAACACAAGCTCCATGTCCATTCTAGGGGTTCGACATGTTTATTATATCATGCATTTTTCATACACAAATAAGATGCAATGCAAACAACACTCAACAACCATATGCCAAACAGGGATATATATATATATATAGGATAATAATCTTTATTATCCAGGTTTAATCTTATTTTATAAGTCCTAAGTCATTATTAAAGATTTTAAGACTTTTTATGTAATGCATGTCGTACCATTTCAATTCACGTGTCTTTTACAGATTAATGATATGGAAGGAGTTACCACAAAAAATTAATATAGTCATCTAGTATGGTCGTATTATGAACAACTAATCAAGCTTATTGGTCTCTGTAGTGGACCCGAAACGGTTAATTCTAACCAAATACGACCAACTCATAATGCCGTTGCGTGCAAGTTAAAGGGTTAATTAAACCTTCCATAACTAGTCATATAACTATAATCCTCCCAATCATTAATAATTATAGGAATTGTTTCATAAACAGGACTCAACTTGTCAGGCATGTAACATTAAATTAATTATATTAATTTCATGTATAGCAGCTAACTATCATGACATTCTTAATTCATGATTTTCAAGCATATAACATAAAATTAATTATATTAATTTCATACATAGCAGGTGACTATCATGACATTCTTAATTCAGGATTTTCGGGGATATAATATGAAATTAATTATATTAATTTCATGTATAGCAGGTGACTACTATGACGTTTCATGTTTTTAAGTAGAAATCATGTTTAATTATATTCCGGGTTATCTGAAAATAATTCCCCATATGTTATGCGGATCAGGTACTTTTGTAACGTTCTCTAATATTTTCATAATTAATAGTACGTTACAAAAATAATAAATATTCGTATGCATGGGGTCACACATTAAGAACAAACGATATTCAAGAGTAGTTATAATAATCTATAATATTTTATAGATTATATCGTTATCTTTTTTAAGATGCATATTAAATATTCATAAACAGACAGGAATATCAAGATTATTTTTTTTTATTTAACAAGCAAACTAAGTGATCAAATAGTCACAAGATTCAAGTTACCCACGCACAAATATTTAATTTAAGTTAACGATGTATGTCGTCTTGTTATGATTAAAATCCGAAAATCGTCAAATTCACCCACGCTTAATCCTCTGATTGTGTATCAAGTATACCTATAAATATAAAACAATATATAAATATCATTGGTTATAGATAATGAGTATATAAGTGTGTACACTTCCATATAAACACAATTATGATATTATGTATATTTTTAACATGACATAAACTAAACAAAGAGACAAAGTCCCCCTTTCTTCCTCCTGCCCAGGTACGAACTGGAAACCAGGAAGCTTGGGGATGTGTTCAAGCGGAGTCCAGGGTGTTGGCGGTGGTCGGGGTTGGGTCGTCGGTCATCGGGGCGACTTCAGGAAGGTCCGGCGCGATCAAAGAAGGCCGGGAAAAGGTCAGGGAGTGAGCGAGCTGTGTTGTCATCACGCGAAGGCCGTCGCCGAGCTTGGTGGTCGAATTCCGGTCGGTCCTGGTTGTTTCCGACGTCGGGGAAGGTCAACAATGGTCGGGGCGTGCCGGATCTTGATTGGGATCGAAGGGTTTGGGTTCTCTCCTATTGTAATCGGTGCCCTTGTGTGCGACAAGGCCTATGGCCATGAATCTATTCATCGTCGATTGCGGAGTGGTTCGGGATGGATTGATTCCGGCGTCGTGGGTAGTCGGCTGTGGTCAAGGATGTTCGTCGGGGTCTGGGATAGTCGGAATCCGGCCCAACAGTGGTGTTGTGGGTCGACGGGGGTTCGCGAATCGAAAATACAGGACGAGAAGATCTTACCTTATGAACTGCTTCTGAATGGTCGTGTTAATAGATCGTATTTTCAGTTGTATTTATAGGATACATAACAAGGAAGATTTATATGAATGATTATCATATTTTATATTAATTTTTATTTTAAATTTTTGGGATCTTAAAATAAAAATATATTTATCTTATAATCGATCTGATGGTTAGATATTAATTGATTCGATTTTTTTAATAATATCTTAGTTTAATATAAATCAATAACCTAATTAAAATTAAATCTTATTAATTAAATTATAAAAATTTAGGATATTCCAACAGCAATGCACCCTTAGATCACATTCGAACATTACACCTGTCCATTAATCAACAGCCTGGATTGCTACTTGAGGATCTGTGGTTTTTTTACAAGAGCTTAGTGCAATAGCTGAGTGATTATCCAAAAAAATATTTAAATGATTTGATAATATTATTTATATCAATAAGGTATTTTTTTTTTCAGTAGCCCATCACTCTAGAATTCCGTTGTTAAATGTGCTTAACGTGAAATAATGATGGGATGGGTGACCTCCTGCGAAGTTTTTCAAGATATGCGCGAGTGAGGCCAAATGTGGGGTCAGTTGCTAGCCTAAAAAGTGATTCCTGGGATGTTACAAAATGATATCAGATCAATCCTATGACCATGTGCTGGACCTGTTGTAAGGATCCGAAAAATTCCGTAAAATTTAGTTTCTTGATAATTAATGCAAATAGTAAACTAACATAAATAGTAAAATTTAATTATCAAACCAATCCGGCGACCGTGTGTTGGACCTGTTGTAAAGACCCGAAAAATTCTGTAAAATTTAGTTTCACGATAATTAATGTGAATAGTAAATTATCGTACGTTATAATTTATTTTACGGGTTAAAAAGCTGGTTTGACTATATAATAGGGAAAAAATATAAAATATGGATAAAATACAACCCTAATAAACAAATACGAGAAATTACGATATTAATACGAAAATACTGTATTTATACGAAAATGACCTAAACGTAATTTTGTCACTTATTTTTCTTTATGTCAATTTCTATTCTACCTAAATTAAATTACTTATCCTCTAATTATCCACTATATACCCACTAATATTCCACTCAAACTATTTTAATTGGTTTAGTTTTTTTTTTTTTATAAATATAAGCCCTCTTCTTGAAAATTCCTTACAAACACAAAACAAAACACTTCTTACCATGCAAGATTAGTGTTAAACAAGAGAAGAGAAGAAGGAGAAGTTTGAGGTGAAGAGGAGAAGGTAGGTGACAAGCCAAGTAAGACGTGAAACCTTACCGGTGTTAAGAGAAGGTAATCATCTTCATTACAAATTTTATGGAATATTATACACTCTTTAATAAATCTTGATATTAATATATATTGAATTCTCATATGTCTAACTTCTAATAAAGTTAATAAATCATGATTCAGAGTTGAAAATCTTAATTTATAAATCAAAACGTACGGATATGTCAATCTGTAAAAAACTGATTATAGAGATGACTTTATGACTCGATATAAAATTATATAGTAAGATTTATGAGACAAGCCCTATATCACTGGAAAGGTATAAAAGTTCAGTTTTCAGAATAGATTACAAATAATTATTTGGAGTTGTATATAAAGAGTTTTGAGTAAATTAGTGAATTAAGTTCAAACTATTTGAACTAGCAGAAAATATAAATTTGAATTAATTAATTAATATTATTAATAAGGTTTTATGATGAAAAATTTAATTCATTAAAAAGATTATAAAGTCTAGTTTATGTAGAATTTTACGAATTAATTTTTGAAATTGTAAACAAGAAATTATAGATTTAACTACGTCAAAATGTCAAGTTGGATAGAATCTAGGATATTTGTTCCAAAGGCCGGGAAATTCATTTTAGAGGCCGGAACGCTCGTTCTAGAGGTCGGGATGCCGTCTTAGAACCTTCTGGACAAAAAATGATCGTTTTGACACAAAACAATTCCAAATATTCACAAATACCTCTAATGATATTCGATATATAAAATCATTATCATGGACAATCAAAATAAGTATCAAAGACTTTTACAAAACTCAGCATCACCTCATAATATTAATATGATGGTTTTTCTCACGAAACACGAACAAACATTCATAAGAAAAAATATTAATATGTGAATCCTATTATGTTATAGGATCTGATAACGCCGCTGGTTGAAACTTAAAAGATAAGTTGAGCGAGTGTGTGAGAAAGTTTCAATAAGAAGATAACCTTTAGATTTATTATGTGTGGTGATGCGTATTATTATACCGTGAGTATAATAATATGCATTGGAATCTATGGACGTAGTCACTAAATGTGACTGACGTAAAATACTGACTGCAACTGCTGTGTGCCGTTATAAGATGACGTGTGTGTTTGTGCTATGCCTTGATTATTGGTATAAAGAGAATAAGTGAGTGAAAACAATGTAAATCTATAATTGGTGAGATAACTCGGTGGTATAAAACACAAAGAGCGTTGTGTCTGTCGTATGTGTTATACAGTGACTTGATGGTGATATTTTTTCATCGACCTTGTGAGGTCGTTTTGGTATGATGGAAACTCACTGCAGCACCCTGAGCTTCGATTTAGATGATCCCCTTTCGCAAATGTCCCTTTTACTAAAGCTGAATAAAGTTTGATAAGTTGAAATTGAATAAGTTTCGCATAGGACACAATTATAACACCGAGGATTTCTATTGTCTGTCTTTATTGTGTTTTTGAGATGATAATTGTGAATGTCGAATTGGTATGATAAGTTTTAGAGTGTTGAAATAAAGGATGTAAGTAGTCATTTCTCTTTTCTTTTCTTATCTTCTTTTCCCGTGTAACCCCTGATAAGGGAACAGACACGTTATTGGGCTCATATGGCTCACGGTTATTATTTTTCTATGTTTTTTCTCTTCTCTGTGTTTTCAGAAGTTAGAGACGACGAACAGCTGTGATATAGGTTATGATGCTAATATGCATCTACTGTATTATGCTTTATGAACTAAGTAAACTATGTAATAAATGAGAAGTTTTCGCTGTATTTGATAATATTATTGGCTATTTTAAGTGGATTTTATTTATTTCTGTATCTAAACCGGTTAAGTAATTTTTGACTAGTTGGGGTGTTGGGACTCAGCGGCAATAATGTCATTTGTATTAATATATTATGAAAAATTGGAGCGCTACACTTGTGGATAAGGAGTCCGGGTCAACCCCCTAGTAGGGGAAGCTCTGGGGCTGTATATCGTGCTTAAAGTCGTAACGAGGACATTGCGTTCTTGAAGTGGGAGTGTATGTAATGGGTGACCTCCTAGGAAGTTTCCCATGACGTACGCGAGTGAGGTTAAAGCGCACTGAAACGAGTAGTATTGGTATGTGGGGATAGTTGTTAGCTTGAAAGGCGGTTCCTGGGGCGTTTATTATCAGTCATCGATACAAATTAAGATCTCTATGAGATTAAAACGCTAAGCATTCTTTGACGTTAATAAGCAAAAACGTTTTTACTTAAAAATACCTTAAAGGTGGCCATAATCAAGAACCTTCGGCAAAAACACTTTGTTAGTCATAATGAAGAGCCAAGGAGAAAAGGTTGTGTCAGCCAAGATTAAGGGTTTCGCCGTGAACTTTAAGAGTTAATCAACCAAGGGAATTAGCCTCGACGTGCTACTCGGAAGCGTGACGAAGGTCGTTGGACCATAAGGGAACATAAGTTTCACTTAATCTTGAAAAAAACTCCAAAAGTCGAGAAGGTAAGTATATGCTAAGTAACTTTTAATGTCACATTTACGCTTATCAATGTTTCTGCGTTTCTATGAACTCCAAATGTTTTACAAACTATCTTTATGATGATTCTCATTGACACATTTATGTTATCGTTACTTGAGTTTCACAAATATTTTTCGTATAAGTCTTTAATGGTTTTGTGATGCCAGTTGGTAACAACGTACATGAAAAGGGGACATGACCCCGACTAAGCTCTGACGCATGGTGCATCCAACTCTGAAATACATCTGCTCTGTTTTGATGTTCTATAAAGTTCTAACGCAATCACTTTTTCTGTGTGTGTTTTAAATAACGAATGCTCTCTGTTTTCTATGATTCCTTGTGTTACGATTATGAAAACAAGTAATCATGCCAATGATACTTTTTCGACTTAATCCACTATGCTTCGCTCAATCTTTAATGTTAACGTTATAGTTATTGAGTTTTTCACTCATTTTCTGTATGTTTTTTCAATGTTTTTATGTAGCCAAGCGGATTATGGGGGCGACGCTTAGAGAACGAACATAGTTATGCACCTCTTATGTACATAAGATAGTAGCTCGATTTTTGATACCCATGTTTATAATATATAGTTATGTAATAAAACTCTTTGTACCTGACTACTCTCTTGTAATATAACCAATGTCTTACGATTTAATTCTCCAGTTTTGAATTAAGTTGCGACGATGACGCTTTCATCCAACATGAGACGTTACAATTAGGGTTATTAAGATCTATAATGGAACTTTTACAATGAAAATATCAAATCAGGTCGTAACATAAATTCACGAGATTGACCCTTATCTTCCCAAAAACCAAGCAAACAGGACTTTGGTCGAGCCAGCAAGGCTTCATTTTGGGCCCCTCGAGGCCCAATAACGCAACTCTAGAAACGGCCTGCCAGGCCCATATTGAACTAAGCCCACAATCAAAAGCAAATACTCCACACCTCACACTCCCTGCATCATTCATTTTTCACAGGTTGTCTCAAATCCTTGAACAAAATTCCCTTCTGTGAATAAGCAGTGCACGCAAGGTGTTCGACGAAATTCCTCTGCGAGCTCAGACACCAAAATGGGGTCGTGGCCGCTGATTGGTGTCATTGTAAAAGTCGGAGCTCCTGTAGTTGGTGGAATGTTTGCTCTTTCGCTCGCCACTTCGGTCACCATAAGCACGATACGTCCTATTCTTGAAGCTCAAAGGGTATATAATTCTTTACCTCTCAAATGTCTTCTCCTGCCCTTTTATGAGTAGTTTTAGTGATTGCGGTAGTTGTTGGATTCATAAGTAACTTGGTGTATTGGGTTTGACGGTTTAAGGGCGCTCGTATAGGATGTTAGGATGCAAATAATATTGACTCTCTCAGGTAGGGAGATATTTTGGGTCTACACATCGATATGCTTTAGTAAGGTAAAGTTGGGTACATATGACGGCTAGTTCAAACATGTTTGGGTCTACTCTCGAATAGCTTTTACTTGCACGAGTTTCAGTTCAAATCCTAATTGGCAATAGGAGTGCCATAGTAACTAAAAACAGACGTGAGATTTCTCAATATTCCAATCTCGGTCTAACATAGAGTCTTCTGCAACGTGTTTGTGTGTTTGGTGAATTTGTTTTATTTAGCATTGTAAACTGAACTCGTTGTTGGGCATTACCTTGGAATGAATTTGATCAAGCAATGTCACATCCAGTATAGATTTATGATACATGTATTGGCTATTGCCAATGTGTGCGAACTTGTCCCACAGATGTATTAGAAATGATCCCATGGACCGGATGTAAAGCTAAGCAACCCCACGAACAAAGGATGAGTTTATGCTAAAAACTCCAGCTTCCGCTTTGAGCCATGTAGTGTCCTTGAACCTATCATGTTGATCATGTAAGAGAAACTGTTTGAGTGATTTATCTTACGTGTTTGTTTCAGAAAAAAGTGGCGACACCTTGTGAGACATGTAAGGGGAGAAGGTTTTATGTGTGCAAGCTTTGCGAAGGCAGTAGTACGATACATTGGTCTCCTTTGTATGATCCTATTGTGATCAACCCTTGTCTATGTCCTACGTGTGATGGTCGACGGTTAGTCTTCTCTTCTCTTCTCTTCTCCCTTTGATGCATCCACAGCTCAACTAAATTATGAGCAAAAGTCTCAGTTGTGGTTGTTCTGCTATATCAAAAAGCTTTTGCCATGTATACTAAAACCTCGTCTATTGTGCATCATGTCTTCCATGAATGCTGAGTAATGCTTTTGCCATGAGATCCTTACATCCTATCATATCGGTATGGCGTTTGTTGATTTGAATTTTGCTTGATTGCTTCCTGTTATAAATAACAGAATCCAACGCTGTCTCAACTGTCTCGGCAAAGGCTACTACTGATATGCAATCTATCCCACATTTGTGAACTGCTATCTCCCAAGATGTTGGTTGTCACCCAGGTAAGAAGCTGGCGTTTTCCGCTCTAGTCATTTCCATCTCAGCCAGGAAAGCAAGGAATTTACGACGCATGCTTGAACAACTCTTCTTAGGACACATTCGATCTGCTTCTAGTTCCACTAGACCGTGATTTGGAGTCAATGGAGCTTGGACGACAATCGCTTTGGACTTTCAGTAGGATCGCAGTTGTGCAGAGGTCACGAAGATGCTTCATGTTGTTTACAGCTTAGATGGATCCTTTGTGCTGAGCAAGTTAGAACATGTTATTATTCGCATGCTCGTTATAAATATTGTAAATAGCTAATTAAAACTACCATTTGACAATGATGTATTTACACCTGAGTTTAGATATTTTTCTTTAGATTTCACCTATTTTTGAGGCTATTGAATGGACTTAACTAATTAGCTATTAATTAGAGATGAGAAAATTAGGTGTTAATTACCTTGAGTTTTATAAATAGAGCTCATTTGTAAGGTTTTATGTACATATTTTCAAGAGAAGAAAATTTCTCTTTCTTCCTCTAATCTCTTTCTAAAATATTTTGTTATTTTGTTAATTCAGATGATTATCTTTCGAAGAAATTAATCCGACGTAAACGTTCATGTTATAATATGTTATCAGTAGAGTCTCCAACCAATTGAGATCAAAAGACAAACGAAGGTATTTTATTATATTTGTATGATTTAATTTTATTTTATTCATATTATATGATTGTAATCTAAATAAAACAATTATGGTTCCATCGTCGAAAGAAGTATCGTCCGAGTGGAAGACTATTAACTTATTTTAATAATATTTATGGTTCCACTGCCGACGAAATATCGCCTGTGTGGAAACTTATTAATCAGTTTCAACACGTTGATGTGATTTACCTCTTTTATATGGATTACCCGCAAGTTTGACGTGATTTATTCCTTTTGTGTGGTTTACCCCGCGAACACTGATGAGGTTGTCCCATTTTTGAGTGGTTTATCCACAAGTGACGAGAAACTTTGTATCTCATGTTGGCGCACTTGTTTTAAGTGGTGAGAATTAACTTTTCTGTTTTTTTATTAAGGTACAACAAACGACGAAATGGTCTCTAATGATGAAAAAACAACAAATAGAATTCGGAACAATTTTAACAGATTATTGTGTTATTCATTATTAGTAGTAGTCCTTAATATTATAACAATCATTTACTTTCTCATTGTAATTAAAGATATGCGTTGAGAATGTAATGAATAATAAAAGTTTTCATATATATGAGTGAATAAAATATTTATCAGCTGTCATAAGATCTGATTGATTTTATGTCATTTTTATCAATAAATTAAACAGTTTATAATAAGTTGCAATATTATCGATAATTACTGAAAAATTTTAGTACTATTATCAAACTGCTATATCCATGCATTATATAAATAAGCTTAATAAATTTATCATTTTGATGTTTTCAGAGAAATATGACAAACCTATACAGTTGAAATTTAAAGCATTAGACTTATTAGGAGAAAACTACATATCATGGATTCTTGATATTGAGTTGTAGCTAAACACCAAAGGTCTAAAACATATCATAATGGAGAACAATGAAGCAACTCCACAAGAAAATACTCAAGCACCGATTTTCGTGAGACATCACATCCATGAGGATTTGAAATTCGAATAGCTTACAGTCAAAAATTCATATGGATCATGGAGTAATTTGAAAGGGAGATTTGATCACCAGAAGATGATAATTTTTCCATTGGCCAGACATGAATAGGTAACTTTAAGGTTGCAAGATTTTAAGTCTATGTAGGAATATATAATTTTGCTTTGTTCAGTATTACTTCACGTTTGACATTATGTGGAGAGCCTAAATCGGACAAGAAAATATTGAAGAAAATATATTCCACTTTTCACCCCGCAAATGCAACTCTGATGCATCAATAACGGATTTTGAAATTCACTGAATATAGTGAATTACTTTAATGCTCCTTATTGCTGAAAAGAACCAGGAGTTATTAATGAAAAATTTACATGCTCGTCCAGTTGGTTCCGTCCCATTGCCTGAAGTAATGATCATCAGAAGTGGTAATTGGCGAGGAAAAGGACGAGGTCGTGGAGGTATTCGTGATCGTGGAAGATTCCATGATCGACGTTATAACCCGATTGCAAGTGTGAGTCATCAGAAGAGTTAAGATGACAATCAGACACAGAGGAGGAGAAAAACTCCATATAACAGACCCAGAAAGAATGTCAAAGGAAAGTGCTATACTTGTGAGATGGAAGGTCATTGATCTAGATCTTGTAAAACTTTCAAACACTTTGTTGATCTTTATCAAAACTCCATTAAAGATAAAAGTAAAGCACCAGAGACGAAATTCACCGAAGAACAACATCAACCAATTTCACCACCTGAAAATATTATACATTCAACTGGGTGTTCCAATTCTAAAGCATATGAAAAGTATAACGAAAAAGCTGAATATGAACCTTTTGAATGGTGGAAATATGTTTGTAATTCTCCTTGAAATTATATTATTTGTGTATTTTCCTTTTCAATGTAATAAACTTTATATTAATAAAGGGTTTTATTTACAGAATTATAATGGGAAATGTATGCATTGTTGATAATGCAATGGCTCACACAATATTTCAAAATAACAAATATTTTTCAAATTTGAAAATGAATGAATCAAATGTTAATACAATCTCTTATTGTAAAGCCCCAGAATTGAGATTAAATAAATATAAAAATTGTGATCAAATAATACTTCAAAAATTTATAAACGCAATGAAAATATGCGTTTTCTCTTTTATAATAAATTAAATGTAAGAAACGAATCTCGTTTCAAAATTTTGAGACGAAACGTTACGTTCATAACATTAAAACTTGTGACGAAGTTGGGATAACTTTTGTCGCGGAAAAATTTGGAAAATTAGATGTTAATTAATAACATGATTTTTCGAGCGTGGTGGTAAAGTTTGAGCGAAGGCTGTGGAAGATTTGGGATTAACTGGTGCTGCGATTAAACGAAACGGGGATGTTTTATTTTAAATCTTATGCACTATTCCCTTTCCCTCCTTTTTTTTTCCTTTGTTGTGCTGCATGTTTCTCCTTTCCAGCAACTCTGTCTACCATAACCACCACACCCAACCTACTCCTCCACCTCGACGGACCACGCCAAAGCCAGCCAAGGATCCAACACAATTCCTCACAAGTTAAGCTAACTCTTTCCTTGCCACACCTCGCCACATACAACCTATCTCCTATCTTCTCTCATTCTCTTTGTTTCCTTTGGTCCAACTAAAAAACCAACGAAAATAAATACTCTCAAGGGTCACTACCTACGAGCAGGACTAGCTTGGAGGCAGAAGAGACGTGGTGATCCCAAGAGAAGGAGGAGAAGGAGTAACGGCAGCAAAATGCCCCAAAGACAAGAAAGGAACCGAGCAAGAAAAACCGAGGGAAACCGTGCTCAAATCCATTTCAACAAGAAGGTGAGCTATGCCTCCTCCATCCTTAACTTCTAACTGGTCTTATGTAGCTAAATAACGAAAGAAACAGAATGAAAAACAAGCCACTGACGATGAAATACGTTATTTGAAGCAAAAGACGAGTTATGTGTATATGACGTCAAAACCTAAGGGTTTACGTAATAAACAAGCTCAAAATTGATCAAAAATTACAAGAACTAAGTAAATGTTATGTTCATGAAGTTTTAGATCATTTGGGATTGAATTGGATAGGTAAAACACAAAAACCAACAAATCAGATTTTTCCAGTTTCAGGACAGCTGTGACCTTCGAGATTAGAATGCATTTTTACCCTAGTTAGAGGCTGACTAAGTAAATGAGTCTCAGAACAAAGTTATAGAGGACTTCTTGAGGTCTCCAATGAATCAAGAATCACTCAATTTGGTTAAGAAACAAAGAAATTATGCGCGTTCGAAGTTAGTCCTGAAAATCTGGGAAAAACCCTGTCAGGCCACTGCCTGAATCCCGTCGCGGCCGCGACAGGAATTGTCGCGGTAGCGACGCCTCTCAACCCACCCAAGAAAGTATTTTTCAATGTATTTGTGTATCGTATCAAGTCGTATATCCGTTATGTCATAAAAATACAGTATTTGGACAAGAAACTATAGGAAAATACGCGTTTGATTGTATAAAAGGCTAAGAATACAAAGTTGAATAAAAGTGCGTAGAAGTTTACGTATTTGTGCAATATACGTAAATACGAAAAAATAACGAAATGTATGTAAGAATACGTAATGACGTAGTAGACGTATTTATGGACGTATAATACACATGAATACGTAGAAATAACGAAATATATGAAAGAAGTATATAGTAACGAACGTATCGTATTTATACCGTGCAGGAATTGAGACGTAAACTGTTTTCTTGTGGTATAAAGTAAACAACCCGAGACTCACACACAAGGTAACATTTAGATTTCTGATTTGGATGACGATACATGTTAATATACTAGTTGTATGTTAACGCGTGATTGGTAGTTTTACTCATGTTAAAAATATTGTGTTTAATGTCCCTGAAGAGACAGAAATCTCACAAAAAGAATTATCCCCTGAAAAGGATAATAGCCTAGGTGAGATTCCACAATCTAAAAATCAAAAAACTCGATCAATTATGTGCATACGAATGTAGTATGGGATCCAGAAGATGTCATTGTCAATGACATATTTGCATATGCTATTGCATTAGAAATTGATATGTCCCCTAAACCAAAAGTGTTCAAGAATGTAAACAAAGGGAGAATTGATCAAAATGAAAAGATACAATCCAAGTTGAATTGCAATCTTTATTTAAAAGAAAAGTGTTTGGATCTGCAGTTCCAACACCAAATGGCATCATTCCTGTTGGAAACAAATGGATTTTTTTGTTAGAAAACAAGATGAAAAGAATAAGATCGTAAGATATAAGGCTATATTAGTAGCCCCAGAATTTTCATAAATATCTGATACAGATCATGAGCATACATATTCTTCAGTAATGGATGGAATTATTTTTTTGTTTCCTCATTGGTTTAGCAACCATGAAAAATCTTAAAATCAAGCTCATGGATGTTGTGACGATATATTTATACGGATCTCTTGATAAGGATATCTATATGAGAATCCCTGAAGGATTCAATATGCCAAAGACACAGAAATCCAATCAGTTATACTCAGTTAAACTATAACGGTCGTTGTATGGTTTAAAACAATCTGGTCGTATGTGGTACAATCGACTGAGTGAGTGTCTGATTAAATTGAGATATAAGAATAATGATGTATGTTCATGTGACTTTATAAAGAAATCACAATCTGTCTTTTATATCATTGCTGTATATGTGAACGATCTCAATTTTATAGGTACTGCACAAGATTTCACAAATGCAGCTTCATTCCTGAAGAGTGAATTTGAAATGAAAGATATTGACAGGATCAAATTTTGTCTAGATATACAAGTTGAATTTTTATCGATCAGTCACTATATCTTGAGAAGGTTCTTTCTCGATTTTATATGGATAAAGCTCATCTCTTAACATCTTCAATGATTGTTAGATCATTAGACATCAAGAAAGACGAGTTTCGAGCTCCAGAAGAGGAAGAAGACTTTTTAGGACCTGAAGTTTCTTATTTAAGTGCAATTGGTGCGTTTATATATCTTATTAATTGCACAAGGCCAAATATTGCTTTTACGGTTAACTTGTTAGTAAGGCACAGTTCAGTTCCAACAAGAAAACACTGGAATGAAATCAAGCATGTTATGCGATATCTTCGTGAAAGCGTTGATATGTGACAGGTATATTCAAGAGGAGGAAAATCCACCCTGGTTAGATTTGTTGATGTCGAGTACTTGTTAAATCCACACAAAGTAAGATAACAAATCGGTTATGTATTTATCTTTGGAGATACTGTAATATCATGGAGATCAGTGAAGCAGACTCATACAGCAATATCCTCCAATCATTCAGAGCTCATTACTATGTACGAGACTAGTCGAGAATATATGTCATTGAGATCTATGATACGGCATATATAGGAGTCATGTGGGTTACCTTCAGTTTGTGAAAAGCCTATAATCTTATATGAAGACAATGCAGCTTGTGTCGCACAACTCAGAAGAGGTTACATCAAAGACGATAGGACAAAGCATATATTGTCAAAATTCTTCTGGTCGCATAATCTTCAGAAGGATAGGGTCATCGATGTACGACAAACCCGCTCAAGTGACAATTTGACAAATTTATTCACAAAAGCATTACATGGAGTAATTTTTATGAAGTTCAGGCACAAAATAGGGATGAGAAGGCTTAATAATCTTCTTGAACAAAATTCCAATGTTTAAGGAAATTTTGTTTGAGGGGGAGATTATACTCTTTTTTCTTCGTTCAGGTTTTTATCCCACTGGATTTTTTCTGACAAGATTTTAACGAGACAATCTTAATAGGTGATAAATACATCCAGGGGGAGTATTGTAATTAGTTAATTAAAACTATCCTTTGACAGTGATGTATTTACACCTAAACCTAAATATTTTTCTTTAGATTTCACCTATTTTTTAGGCTATTAAATAGGCTTACCTAATTAGTTATTAACTAGACCTAATCATCTTGATTAGGTGAAAAAATTAGATGTTAATTAATTATCTTGAGTCCTATAAATAGAACTCATTTTTAAGGTGTTATGTACACATTTTCAAGAGAAGAAAAATCTCTCTTTCTCCCTCTAATCTTTCTTTAAAATATTTTATTATTTTTTTAATTTCGACGATTATCTTTCGAAGGTGTTATGTAGACATTTTCAAGAGAAGAAAAATATCTCTTTCTCCCTCTAATCTCTCTCTAAAATATTTTATTATTTTTTTAATTTCGACGATTATCTTTCGAAGGATTAAATCCGACATAAACGTTCATGTTATAACAATAAAATCATCGACATTTCTATTTTTAAATACCAAATGTTTGCTACAAAGCAGTGCACTTTTAATTTGTCAATCTAGAATTCTTATTTCTAGCATGAAATCAAAAGTTATATTCTGCCGTCTATGGTGCTCCAAACATGCAATGTAACGAGGAGATGAGACATAAATTTATCTTACAGATAACACAAACTTTCTCCAAAAATATATTAGACATATGAAAATATCTCTATTTTTTTCGTTATTTTCAACTATTTGAATTTATTCTAGAATATTCTAAACGATTAATATAACGGAAATGTATGACCCGAGTTAGCATAAACTTTTTTGAATTGGACTCAATAAGATTTTTCGAATTCTAGTTAGAATAGAAATCTAGCTTTTTTTCTTTTCTTTTTTTCATTTAAATAATCTAAATATGATTTATTTTAAATCAGCTTCACAAACCCCTTAATATAAAACATAGCCTTGAATACTAACTAAGAAAAAAGAGAGTTTGTTACATTCAACATATAAGTTGTGTATTGTTAGGACATATCCAAAAATAATTTTTTTTTAAAACTATTTATATTTTTAAAATTTTTTAATCATTTAATATTCATCTTTCATTCATCCTTAATAACATTATCATATTCTCTAATATTAACCGGACAATGAGTCGATATATACATATGCTAATATCTTATAATGAAAATTTTTTATAGGACCATAAAGAAATTTAAATCCACGAGATTACAAATAAATATCCCGCCGACTCAGAAAACAATATAGAAACTATAAATCTCAACCACTTCGGTACAAATCCCACTCCACTCGTCTCTGTCTCGTGAACTTGGAACCCTAGATTAGAACCCTCCTCGATCTAACCTCTTCGACTCAAACCGGTAAATTTCTGTAACTTTCTAGCTCGCACTTGCATTAGGATTAGGATATTCGTCTTCGATTTCCGAAGGATTTGGTGAATTTTTTGTGCTTGGTGCATTTTTTTTTGGGGAAAAGAGGACGGAGAATTAGGGTTTTGTGATTCTTGATACGTTGTTGTAAATTTGTGATTTTGATTTCATGGGGTTTTATGTTTTCGATTGCTGGAAAATGGGTAGTGAATATTTTTCTTGCTTGTTGGGGTTTTTGGTGTGTTCTGTAGTTGGTTTGCTCAACCTAATCGGTGTCAAAGGTTCCCGGTGTTGGTTTTCGACGTGCATAGTTAGTCTTGTTCGTGTTTTCGCACTCCAGTTTCGCATAGATCGAGCTAGGTTCTTTTAGAAACTATTGGCTAAATGTGCGCAATCGCTTTCCATTTTGTGTATAATGTCTTCACTGATTTAGGGGGCTTGTGAGTGTTGTGGGTGCAGCGTTGTAAGATTGAGCTTTTGGCAGAGTTGTTACTGGAGATTGTATATAAGTGTGGTATCTTAGCAGGAGTGACTGTGACTATGAGTCATGACACGAGGTTCAGTGATATTATCCCAAGATGTTCGGCCTTAGGTATGGGATGTGCTAGTGTATCTGTTTTCTATGTGTGATGATGCATATCTAAGGACTAAGGAGTGATATTCCTGTGTCATTATGCCACAAGCTTGAGTTAGTTCATCGAAGCTAATCAAGGGTCCATGTATGAGTATAGTATGGGCATAATACCTCTTTAGGCGTGGGAGACCAATAGTTGCATGGCTCAATCAGTTACATGATGCCAGTTTGCCGGGGTTATTTCCTTTGTTGATCACTTTGTTTTTTCAATGTTTCATCATCACCCAAATATTTCAGGATGTTATCTTTACATGTGGTGTTGAAGCGGTTTTATCTACTTATGGTTTTTGTGCTGAAGGGATGGAAGGGTAGCATGTTTGAAAATTACTGTGGCAATTTTAGGAATTGAAGGATTTCAACCAAGGGTGCTACTTTACACTAGTATGATGTTCCGTCTCTTCGGTTCATGCCTAGCTCGTATTTCAGGAATTGGCTATGGGGTTTTGTAACTGTTGTACTTTCATAGATAAGCCAGTTTGTGTTACTGGTTCGGCATTGTAATTGTTATCTTACATCGGTGATTCTTCTATGCATGGGTGTGTGCTTTGTGGATGTATCTTCAATACTCTATTCATCAGTGTTTGCTTCTCTATTGTTGCTTTAGAAGATTTTTGGTGATGTTACTCATTTCCTTCTTGATTGTGTGTTGATAAAGGTACCTAAAGAGCTTGCAGTTTGTTAATTTAGCGCTATGTCGAAGAGGACATGGGATAGTTCTTTTCCCTGTGAAAGGTCTAGGAAATCTCAAGTTCCTTCTAGCTCACGCCATGAAAGACACACACCATCTAATTTTCCGAATAACAAGTACAACATGAAACAATGGGAAGAGGCAAGGTGCCCGGTTTGTCTTGAGCATCCTCATAACGCCGTTCTTCTCATATGTTCATCATACGACAAGGGCTGTCGTCCTTACATGTGTGATACCAGCTATCGTCACTCTAACTGTTTTGATCAGTTCCAGAAGTCCTTCGCAGAAGCTCCCTCGGATACGGCCTTGCATGATATGCCTGGAAGCTCCCGTGAATGGAAGACTCAAGATGAACCACCCGCTCCCACTTTTTCTGGTTTCCATAAGTTGCAGCACAAGCTCACATGCCCACTTTGCCGTGGTCAGATTAGCAGCTGGATCGTTGTAGAGTCTGCGCGTTCATTCATGAACGGTAAATCAAGAAGCTGTGCGCATGAGACATGCGACTTCAGTGGTAACTATGCGGATCTGAGGAAGCATTCCCGACAACTACACCCTCGGGTCCGACCTTCTGAGGTGGATCCTGAAAGGCAACAGAGCTGGAGGAGAATGGAAAGGCAAAGGGACATCGAAGATGTCATGAGCATGGTGCAGTCCTCAGTCGGAGATTACTGGGATGATGAAGTTGTCTATCCATTAGATGTTGAGGTTCAGTTGACCATGTTCATTCTCGAGCAAGTCTTCCAACCTACTACTCGTTCGAGAAGCAGTGGCCGGTATGGTTCCTCTAGACCTAGGTCATATGGTTGGGTCAGCAGGAGACCGAACCGTCACTGGGGAGAAAGCTATGACACATTTACTAGTTATGTTCCTAGAAGGGAGTACAATGAGTCATCAGATGGTAGTTATGTTCCTAGAAGGGATGAGTACTATGAGTCATCAGATGGTGGATCCAGGCCTTGGAGGCGTCATGTGCGCAGGCGAACCACACCACATGATCAGATTTGAATGTGAAGGATCTCAATCCGCATGATACAATGACTTGGGCAAATGATGACTTGGTCCTTCTGAAAATAAGCGTCTTTGGTGGTCGAGGTAGCTCAAACAAGCTGGAGTAGGAGATGAATGGGCGTGTTGGAGACCTTTTCCGAACAAATGCAGCTAGTATAAGCATTGTGGTATATCGGTCCGTGCTCTAGATTAGTTCAGTTCAATTCCAAGCTTTTGGATTCTTTCAATGAAGAGTACCAGAACTATAAGCACTGGATAGAAAGTTTGATATGTTGCAGAACTATGTGATTCAATTTGGCTGGTGTAGGTCGTCTTTCTCGAATTTGACCTGTATAATCTGTACTTCGATACAATCTCGTTTATTGTTTTTTTCGTAGCTAACAGGACGAGGATGGATTACATTGCTTTAAGTGGCTCGTCTTTTATCATCTGCCTCTACAGCAGATATCGTCTTGCATTTTCGGTGTCATTTGAGCGACCTTTGCCAACGACATTGATGTATTTAGCCATGAGTAGGCCTAAATGGCAGCCAATCATGAGAAACATGGAGTATGGGGCAATTTTAGGTCGGCTTCAACATGTTCAATTGGTCGAGTTAATCTTATCATTGATCTTTGGACTTGAATCTTGAACTGTTACGTGTTGTATGTTCCCTTTTATATTTTTCACGCTTTTTCTCCGCTTGGGTAAAATATAGGATTAACGAGTTTGAAGCTCATATGTAATATTGATCTCGTATTATTGATAAGGTAAAAATGAATTGTTTTTTTAATCAGTCAACATAACTATAATAAGTATTAGTATTTTGAGTACATTGGACTGTTATTTTCAACACAAATGACTTATCGTATATTTTTATGAAGTAATCTCATAATGAAAGCATCGGTCCAATGTACATAAAGTATTACTATTGCATCCACAATGATTGAATTAAAATCAATCTCGACACACCCAATTGATAAATTTGTAATTGAGTTAACCAGTCTGTAAAAAAGCATGTAACGTTTCCGCAAATATTCCAAGTTACGCTGTAGCACATAGAGCAGTCTATGACTTCATACAAATGAATACCACTAATCATCTTGATTAAGCTATCAAGTATGCTACTCACCTATCTGTAGAACCCTATTCTCATGATTGAGAACTTCGACTTTGTTACCAGATAGATGTATAGAGAGAATAATAACTAAATGCAGAATGTCAAATGAATAGTTTTCTTTGATGATTTGTTAATACTCTTCTATTTAAGCTAGTTATGTGCTTTAACCATAAGTACCTATAACTTTTCACATTCTATTCTCATCCTAGATAGCTCCATTTACACATTTTCCTCGTCGAACAATGCACAGATCAACAGGAGTTTCTCGATCACCAGACGAGTTCTCGGTGGATCTGTCGCCTACAGCTAATGGTTCCTCTGCGATGAAAGCTCCGGCTTTAGATGAGTTGCCTTTATATGATCCGGTTTCTGAAGCTGATGACGATAAGAAGCTTAAGGTGTCTGGCGAAAGAGCTGTTCATCTCATCCCTATTGTAATTTTTGCTTGTGCCTTGTTGCTTTGGCTGAGTTCTCATCCTATAGCACGCGTTGATATCGCTTGATTCCTATGGCCATGGCTTGATCACATCCGAACTCTGAAGTCAATTAAAATGATCATGTAAAGCTTCTATTGCATCCCGATTTGGCTTCGTGTAGCGATAGAGGAATATTGGGTTATCAAACCCATCATAGACATAGTGCAATACATTCTGAAGTTGTATTAGCTTATGATCCATCTGTTGAGCTTAATAGCTTTTAGTAACATACATGAGCTTGTTCGTAAGCAATTCCAATGGATTGTTCTTGTTGGCTTACCATCATCCCAGTTGCTCGCACTCTCGTAATAATTCATGTCTCGCACGAAACACATGAGATTGAGACCAGCATATTTTACAGTTGGAGACAATAGTATATTTTCATCTGTTGATTCCCAATATCTGTTGATCATTATCGAGAAAAAGAAAGAACAACTTATAAATACGTAATTACTCAGAATTTGAATGTCGACTCTTCTTTTGAGCTCTTTTTCCGAATCTCTACAATATCATCTCATCCTTTTCAATACAGTCATTCGAATTTAAAAATAAATAAAAACCGTGGGCTTCATCAATTGTAACACTTACGTTTTGTTTGTGAGATGAATAAAGGAGGGAAGGGAAAGGATAGGAAGGCGAAATTGCTATTTGAATAATAGAAACTATGAAGGAAACGTGGGTTAAAACGTTACGGGCTGCAGTGTTTTATTCATTCACTTGGTTTTCATTTGTTGTATAGCGCCTTTTCCAGAGGGTTGTCTTAGGTAGGTTTTTTAATTTTTTTTCCATTCTTAAGATACAAAGTTAATATAAATCTTCTATCAATCATAATTTTTGAATCATTATTCGAATTAATTCGACTCATTAATAAAAAATAATTATCCCAATTTTTTTTACAAAACAAGATCAATTATGATTATCTTTTGACGATGTCGAAATAATATTTTTTTCTGTATCTTCATTTCAATGTTGTCAAAAGATACTTATAATTCGTCTTTTTTTATAGAGAAAATCGAACTAATCATCAATATTTAGTCAAATTAATCCGGATAATGATTCCAAAATTATGATTGGTAGAAGATTCATATTAATTTTTATATTTTAGAAATAAAAAAAAAACCTACCTAAGATGCCACTTGGAATGGTGCTTTACAATTAAAAAAATTAAAAAAACCCTAAAATGTCATTGATGCTTTACTCCTTCTTTCCAAATAACAACAATTCGTTTCTAAAAAGATGTTTAGATAGGAAGGGATTGCGGGGGAGAATTGGCTCATTTATGATTGTTTGTGAGTTTATTGTGGGGACGAAGGAAGGGGATAGGGAGAAAAATTTGGGCAACTTTGTTCCCACAGCTTAGGATAAATCCAATCATGAGATAAAAGTGATCTTATTTTTATAATTTGATATCAAATGAAAAAAATAATGTCCTAATTATGAGATAAAATTGATGTTAAAATACAACTGAGTTACATTTTCTTCGTTCCAAAATTATTGTAATATTTATTTTATGTACGTAAATTTAGATTTATCTCCTTCCTTCCTCAACTTCAATTCTCAACCACACAATTTTTTTCTTTCCATCTTCTTTAATTCCTAATCACACAATATTTTCTAAAAATGAAAACATTGCAAACAATTTGGGACGAACCAAAATGACAAAACGATATATTTATTTTGAGACGGAGGTAGTAATTAGTTATATATTTGGCACCAGTTAAGTGTATCAATTCTTGTCATGTCATCAATGATGACTATCTTTTATATTTATTTTTTTTTGTTTAGAAAATCACCGATGGGATGCAAAAAAAATATTTTAATCAAGAATTAGATAAGTATGTAGTTAAAAAATTACTTAAACTTTTGAATAAAAAATTTAAATAAAAAAAATTGTTGGAAAAAATTTTGAATTTCATACAACGTGTTAAAAATTTAATGAAAAAGATCATAAATTAATAATTAATTATTAAATTATAATCGAAAAACTAAAAATGTTATGATTGTGAGAAGATTTATTACAATTGAAACTTTTATGATATAAAATAGCTCCAAACATTAAAACGTCAGTTCTATAATTGATACAAAATACATTTTTTGATATCAAATTATAAAAATGATTATACTCATTTTAATACGAAGGTTGAACTTGGTCTTGCTCCTCAGATTGAGGATTTTTGAAAAATAGAGGAGTAAAAGTGAAGAAAAGGACAAAAACAATTCTTCTTTTAATTTAATAACATTCTCTTTTTTATATAAATAAAGGTATAAGTTACTTTTCTTTATTTTTTATTCATAAACACAAAAAAATAAAATAATCCAAATATTTTTTCAAAAACTGACAAAAAAAATCAAAAATAAAAATAAAAATCACGTATTCTATTTTCCTTCCCCTTTCTTTGCTCCACTCCTACTTATTTCACCTCCCCTCCAATTAAAACCCACAAACCGAGCGCAACGGGCCCAAATTCCTCACCACCAAGCCAGCACCAAACCTTCCCCAACAAGCTGCGTTTTGATCCCTCGCCGCCGCCGCCGCCGATCCCTCCCAAATCCACCAATGGCCCCGCCGCCGTCGCCGCTGTCGTCTCTCTCCGATCAGTTAGCACTCTTCTCTTCCCTTCTCCATTTCCCCTCCCTTCAATCTCCTATTCTCACCATTTTCCCCTTTCATCAGCGAAACCGCAGCGGCAGCGGCGAAGATGAAGCAGAAGAGAGGCCCGCCGTTCCTCCTCCTCGTGCCGCTGATCTACGCACCGATCCTTCCTCTCAGTGAGATCATATTTCTGTGAATCGAGTTTCTCGTGTTCGTGTTGGAGTTGTTTGATGATATTGATTTGATTTGATTTGTGTGGGAATGGAAAATGTGTGATTTGCAGTTAGGATATCGTTGAGGCATAAGCCGGTGCTGAGGGATCGGTTGTTCACGACCGTGCTGGCGGGAGCGTTTGTTCATGGCGCTTATTTGGTGTATCCTTTTTGCTGTGTTTGTTATTGATTGAGTTGATTTGTTTTTGGCTGGATGATAGTGTTGATCATGTTGTGGATTCTTGTCTTCATATCCAGGGTTTACTGGTTTAGCAATGTAGTTTGTCATTCGTGGTTTGTTTTGACTGGTTTCGAGATCGGTGGTAAGAATAGAACTAGCATGGATAGTGGAACACATTCTCTAGTTGTTTTTACAAGCATCGAAATAGTTCATCAGGAACTTCTGTCAAGGTTGTTATAGTTGAAAATCGATCCACGTGGAAAGTCTCCTGGTCTGAACTTGAGGGATATTTGCGATTTTCCTCTCCCAAACTTAGGCCTGAAATCGAGAAACTTGTTAGTTATGTGAGAGATGTTAGTCACTTAGTCCCTACCTTGAAAGGCCGTAGAGGTGTATTATATTGGGCATGAGGATATTTTGCTCGGGAGGTGTTAGGAGGCGATGAGAAGAAGTTCTGAAGCACTTGAGTTGGTTGCCAAGAGGCTTGCTTCTCTTTTGGTTTGTCTTGATTCCTCTCTGTTGAAGCAGATAGTTAGGGTATTGCATCAATCTTGATAATTTTGCTTGGTTTGTGGCATATATGATGCATAACGTGCTTTGGTTGGAACGGGACCTAAATTTTGCTTGATCAAATTTTTTATTTTGTGGATTTTTGCTCCTACAGCTGATTGATGGGGAGGGATTTGGTGTAAAAGATCTAAGGAAGTCTCGCATGTTTGTGGACATAGTTGTTGGTGTCTTCGGATAAGTTTCCTTATCCTGGGAGCAGAATCATATGGAGATACGATATTATAAAGATAGTTGGGCGATGTAGAAACCGGTTCTATTCGGAGCTTCCTGTAGGTTATACTGGATGTTGAATGTGTAGACCATGAACTTGGATGAGAGCATCCTTGTTCATGAATCTACATTCCTTCTGATCCCGGTAAGAAGTTTGGACTAGATCACACACTATGGCTCAAAAAGGACCGTTGTAGACTAGCAGTGTATTACTGACGAGAGATAATATTTGTGATTATATTCTACGGTAAACTGATTATGTTGATAATGCTCTCTTAAGTATAGTTATTGGAACTTAACATTGTTATATATGTGACATACAAATGTGATGAAAATAAGTTTGTGTACAAACTTGTGTAGATGAAATGGAAAGAGAGCAAATATTGTTTGGAAACCTTTACCCACATTGAAATTGTGGGAAGTAGAGAATGCATATAAAGGTTTCTCCACTACATATTCCTTGAATTAATTGTTAAGACGGGCCTTATGAACACAAATGCGCATTGGGCCGGGCTTGGGCTTGGGCTCATAGAGCATCAATCGCTCGTATATTCTTTTTGGATAAACCTAGAACTTAAGCGGTGCTCGGACACAATGGTCATTTTTCTGCTAGTGTAAAACAGTTTTCCATCAAAAAAACCCATGCCTTTTCACCTACAAATGTGTTTCTTTGGATTTGAAACAACTTTTCTTATATATATTGTACTCCAAATCAGATTCAAACATATTGCAATCATCTCATTCACCATCTCCCTCATTGATCAAGAAATCTCCACACAAATAAATATCGGTTTCTCTCGTCTTTCACAAAGAGATTCCAAGGGGATTCTTCGGGTTCGCTTTCCGTAATTCCTAACAAAAGACTTAATTGTATCCTGAAGGGTTGTTCATCTAAACGCAAAACGATCTTCGTGTTACGAAGAGGAGACGAATAAATCCTTAAATAAACCATACCCAAAAAATAAATCCTTAAATAAAGTTGAATCTACAATGCCTCTAAGTCTCGAGAATAATCTTCGCGTTGAACTCTTCGTATTTACTACAGATTTTCCTAACAATTTTAAGGATTTATATATCTCAAGCAACATGGAGGCCCAATCTCGAATTACTTCTATTCGAATTTTAATTGAATTGTCTTCACTTAATCATCTTCATGTCCATCAAATGGACGTGAAGATCGCTTTCTTAAATGGAGACCTAAATGAAGAAGTATATAGATGGAGCAACCCGAAGGGTTTGTGTTATCGGAAATGAAAAGAAAGTATGCAAATTAATCAAATCCCTTTATGGTCTCAAACAAGCCCCTAAACAATGGTATGAAAAGTTTGATACCACTATACTTGCCTATGGTTTTTGTCACAATAGTGCGGATAGATGCATTTACTATAAGTTCACCAAAGAATATGATGTCATTGTGTGTTTGTATGTTGATGATATGTTGATCATTGGCACTAACATGATAGGGGTAAATGAAACAAAGAAATATTTATCATCGGTCTTTGAGATGAAAGACCTTGGTGAAGTGATACCATTTTGGGTATCAAGATCAAGAGGCATAGTGGGGGTTTTGCTATGAGCCAATCTCATTATATTGAGAAAGTGCTTACAAAGTTCAATCATGTGTGACTTAAAAAGAAAAACACACCTTTTGATGTGAATACTAAGTTGGAGAACAATACCGATAGAACGGTGGCTCAACTAGAGTATGCAAATGCTATTGGTAGTTTCATGTATGCCATGCATTGCACTAGACCGGATATTGTTTACTCCGTGTGTAAACTTAGTAGATATACTAGCAATCCAAGCATTGCGCATTGGAGAGCTATTGGTAAAACATTGGGTTATCTCAAGAGAACAAAAAACTTGGGATTGTTTTACCATAAAGAACCCGACGTGTTAGAGGGGTACACGGATGCGAGTTGGATCACCAACATTGGTGACAACAAATCCACAAGTGGGTGGATTTTCACCCTAGCGGGTGGAGCGGTTTCTTGGGGTAGCAAAAAACAAACGTGCATATCTCATTCGATTGTGGAGTCGGAGTTCATTGCACTAACTTCTTGTGGACAAGAAACGGATTGGCTTAGGAACTTGTTGCTAGACATCAAGTTGTGGCGTAGTCCAATGCCCGCCATTTCACTATATTGTGATAGTGAAGCGACTTTGGCAAGGGCATATAGTACAACCTATAATGATAAGTCTAGACACATTGGTTTAAGATATGATTTTGTGAGACAATTGATACAAGATGGTATCATTACAATTGTCTACGTCAAGTCTAATAAAAACTTGACGGGTTCTCTTACTAAGCCACTTAGTAGAGAGCTCGTGACTAGTACTATAAGAGGGATGGGGCTGAAACCGTTCTAAACCGGTAGCGATGATAACCCGAACTTAGGGAATACCCCTATGCTTTGTGTTTAATGTAGTAATAACAAGTTGCTATGATCGGTTATTGTATTGTCGTAAGCTTTGCCCCAAAGAAGAAGACAATACGATTCTGTTACGTGCTTAAGGTTGAAGCTTAAATATTCTTAATGAGATTTGAATGTGCTCTAGTAACAGAGGCACAAAATCTCACCTATATGAACTAGAAGTGGTGCCGCTTCTCATGGGATGTTATGGTTTATACCTTAAATATTCATGAAATCGGGATTTGCACATGGTCATATAAGTGTTAAGTGAGCGGAATTCTCATCGTGGGAGGAGAATTGTATGTGTGTGGTACTTCCACTCTTATGACAAGGTTTGCTGGTTTAATCTTCGGACACTAACCAAATCGATTTGGCTTTGAGGGACTAACACTATGGAAGGTTTAATGCGAAAGCAACCATTCCTTATGCATACAAGGCTCGGAGATTAATCTGGTAAAGGAGTTTCCAACCAAGTGGGGGATTGTTGATAGTGCTCCCGTCAGTGTAGTTATTGGAGCTTAACATTGTTGCATCATATGTGGCATGCAAATATGATGAAAACAAGTTTATGTAGAAACTTGTATAGGTGAAATGGAACGGGAGCAAAGGTTGTTTGAAAATCTTTACCAACATTAGGTGGGAAGTGGAGAGAGCCTATATACAAGCTTCTTCACTTCATATTCCTTGAATTAATTGGTAAGGCATGTGAGTCTTACAAACACACGCGTGTCGTGTTGGGCTGGGCTTGGGCTTTGGTAAATGGTGCTCTACGAGCATCAATCTCGCGTATTTTTTTTTTTTTTTTACAAAAGGGTTTTGTGCCTTAAGAAAGTATGCCGAGGCAAGGAAAAGGGTAACCAGTAATTTTACTGAAGTGTCCAGGCGTAGTTATGTTCTACGCTCGGGCGTAACCCCCTCTGACGCGAAAACGATGAACCAGTGATTTCATTGAAGCGCCCGGAGGTAGACTTAACCGGCGTCCGGGCACAATGGTTATTTTCCTGCAAGTGCAAAATGGTTCTTCCCTCGAAAACCCATGTCTTTTCATCTACGAATGTGTTTCTTCGGATTGGGAACGTGTTTTTTCGGATGGAAACAACTTTTCTTATATATATTGCACTCCAAATCAGATTCAAATATATTGCAATCATCTCATTCTTCATCTCCCTCACTGATAAAGAAATTTCCACACAAACAAATACTGTTTCTCTTGTCTTTCACAAAGAGATTCCAAGGAGTTTCTTTGAAATCGCTTCCCGCAGTTCCTAACAAAAGATTTAGTTGTATCCTGAAGGGTTGTTCGTCTAAACCCAAAGTGATCTTCGTGTTACGAAGAGAAGACGAATAAATCTTTAAAAAAAGTTGAATCTACAACGTCTTTAAGTCTCAAGAACAATCTTCGTGTTGCACCCTTCGTATTTATTACAGATTTTCCCAACAGTTTATTGAGGCTGATATTTAGCAAGGCTTGTTAACTGTAGAATATAATCTGGCTTGCTCATACGATGAGTTTTATAGTCTCTTTTGAAAATTTATGATGGCTTGGTACATCTAAGGTACTTATGATAAAAGAAAATGCAAAGCTTAATGCTTGAAAGAGATAGAGCTTCCAAGAAAGTGTTGTGAAGAAAGTGCCCTAGCAGTGTTCTGTTCGTATAGCGCTTCAGAAATGGTTTTCGTCGCAGCAAAAACGTTTTTGTTTGAGATGGGTGTGAGTTTTCATTAGACATGTGATGTGATCGGTACATGCAAGGTATTTCGGATGTTCTTGTTCATCTTACTATCTCATGATTCGTGTTACTTCTCGAATGTTTTCCTTAAATAGCTACTTTCAGAACTGATCTATATGACATAGAGAGCAAGTAAGCATACGGAGCAACTGGACATCATTGGTGGTTGCTCATCGATTCAGTACGTGCAAAGAAGCATCTTCAAGCTTGATGAGTTGTTGGTCGCATTGCAGGCTCGGTGGACAATATCATGCTTGTGTTTCATACTTTACATAAGATTCGATAGATTAGATTGCTGTTCAGGTCTTGCTCCTGGTGTTGGCTTCTTGACTCAAAAGAGCTGTTCTTGAACCTCAGATTTTTGTTTACTGATGGAAATAACCCAAATAATGTAACGAAGCATCTTTCGAGTTGCGATTCATCCTTTTTGACATGCGGACTGCATACTTCAACTCCTAGCCCTACGGTCGCTCAATGTTATCATGCTAATATGAACTTATCACGTCTTTTCGTTTACTTGTTACTGATTTGCTCCAGGTACCAAGCTGCTGATCCAATCAGTGACTGCCAGTCCACCGACCAGCCTATCGGTTTGAGATCAGCACAGAGAACGACGATAGATGTATCACTATGACCTTATAAATTGTGTTCATGTCAACTCGCCAATATACATTTGCTCCCAGATAATCAATGAGAATGATATCCTAAAAAAGTGTACAATTCCTGCATCGATCAAAACTCGAAAGCTAGTTTACTAGCATTCATCACAGAACCCTATGATCTCATGTTAGCTCTTGCCTACAATGACGAGATGGTCACTGTCTCTGATCAACTCAATGCAGTCAATCTCGGCTCCCTCTTCAGTCTCGATTTTATCAGGGCGCACCCCAAACGCCCTTATAGCGATCTCGTGTAGCTCTTCGAAGCTGTCTGGAAGCCGGACCAGTTTCCTACGTCCTCCCCTCTCAGGACAGCTCATGGTGACCCTCAACGGGCGACAAGCCCCATCATTCCCCATGAAACTAGATCGTGGCACACCAGAGAATACTGGTGCTGCTTGTTTGACGCCGAAGAGCGAGTTCCTTAGGTGGTTAGGCCTATGCCTCAGTCGTGGTAACTTATCCTGAGTGATTGGAGGCATCGTAGGATCGCTCATGAACCTGCCTAGGAACCGGACTTTGTTCTGTTCATCTGGCATCGTCATGACAGGTTGAGGATCAGCTGCTAGTCGCAATTGGAAGAGCGACTTTATCACTTCTTGACTTTGTTGCTCGGCGAGAGCCCATGGGGTCCAGCCGTGGGCATCTGGGGAGTCAATGTTGGACCCGTTGTCCAAGAGGTACTTGGCTATCTCGGCATTACCCTCGCAAACCGCTAAATGTAGAGCTGTGGTGCCATTCGCATTGGTCAAGGTGACGTCGCCTCCATGATTAACAATCTTTTTAAGCAAGTTCAGTTTGTTCAGCTCGGCTGCTTTGCAGGCGAACTCCCCAACAGCACCGACCTTTATGGTGGCTCCATACGAAGCCAGCAACTTCTCAACTCCCTCGTGACCTCCCATGATCGCTTCCCACAGTGGCACGCTGCCTTCGCCATCTGTAGATATTCCCAAAGAGTATAAGAAGAGTAGACAATTACGATATTCCCAACCTATGGTTTCAAGAGTTACCAGAGGCATACCTCTACAATTAGGATCGGCACCATAATCTAGCAGAAGCGACACGCATTCCTGGTTCCCTTTTGACGCTGCAACATGCTGGAATATCCAATCAAGGAAAAGCACAAGTCACAGCATGAACAACAATGAAGCAATGATATAGCGCAAGAACAAACAGAATGACAAAGTAAAGTACCAGCGCTGTCCTTCCGCTTTCTTCTGATTCATTTGGATCAAGGCCTCTCTTCAATAACTGGTGCATCAAAGAGCTATCGCCTCTAAGAGCCGCAAAACACAAACTAAGTAGATCCAACCTACCATGACTAAGCATGTTCTCGATCTCCATCAAAATCTTCTCCGTGATGGGCGTCTTGTTTTCTTTCAAATGCTATCCAATGAATAACACATACGTTAACAATCTACCAAACGGTTTCACCAATGCAAGGCGAGGGCAGTATCACTTTGATCATAAATCATTGCTATTATTTTCCTGTATAGCCAGAAAATAAAATGGCATGGCTATAGAACAGTGTACCTGAAAGAGATTGTTCATGATGATAGTACCATCTCCTGCATGAGCCCTCAGTACATTTAGAAATGTCGTCCGGCTTATCCGCAGAAGCTGACAATGCCGCTTTGTCCGTACAGTAAAGAGTTGCGGTCTGTAACAAAGGACACCGATTTCACCACACACATCACCCGTTTTCGCCTCCCCAACGACCTGTTCAACTCCGCTTTTAAGCTGGATGAGATCCTGTAAAGTTAAAATTTAAAGATAAATTGTCAGAGTTCTCTCAAAGGATGTTCAACAGCCGTTTGTCATCGTCACTTGATATATTTCACGATAATAAAGAAAGGAAATTCACATTGATTTACATAACTTGCTAACAAAGCCCGTGAAGCTATGAGATTGTACATACCATAGCACCAGAAACAACTATGTAGAAGTCGGATGGTGCTTCATTTTGCAACATCACATCTTCATTGGGCGAATAAAACTCAGCTTTCGTCTCTGAGACCTAGAAACAATTCAACAAAACTTGAGATCAGGAAAAAGGTACTTGCTATCAATATGTGGCTTAAAGCTATACATCTTGTAAAGGAAGTTGTGTATACCGAAGTTGAAGTATCAAATGGCTTACAGTAACTCCTAGAAACATATTATTGAGTGTATAGGTAACGTTAAAGAGTAGAACTTAAACATTAACACGCCAAAAAAAAAAAAAAAAGGACCTAAAGAGAACCCCATGCTCACCATCTGAAAAAGCAGGTCAGTGGACACGCCGTGAAACAGGTAAACCT
>JAOVYX010013044.1:0-32462 GCA_035668315.1 Drosera spatulata
CAAGGATGTCACTCATGAAATAGTAGGATTGATCGATACCGTGATCATCAACTACACCAATGTCAACACACCTCCTTACTTTAATCAGTCTGGTCCTCTAGTGCCGGTCTTATGTAACCCATTCAACGTGGATCTGTCTGATCGCTCTTGTTCAGCTGGTGAAGTAGAGTTTCAGAACGCAACACAGGTAATGTGGATCAGTGGATGATCAACGTGATCCTGTTAGTTGAATTCTCTCTCGATTGGTAGATAGTGTTGGATCGAGCAACTGCTATCTATCTGATACGTTTGGCATATAAAGTAGACTGTTAAGAAAATGTTTCGGGTAATTCAAGTGCTGGAGCAGCTAGCATGCTTGTGTATCTTAGAAATTCAATACATCTACTAGAGTTTTAATCATTGTGCCGGGTTTGTGATTCAACCTTTGAATCCATTGGATTATCACCAAACTGGCCCTTACTCTCATCTCTATATTTTTGCTGGTACTTTTGCCATATATTTCAGTTTGAGTTACTTTCTTCTATGCAGGTATGGAGCAAATATGTCTGCCAAGTTTCGGCAAATGGTGTGTGTGCCACTACCGGCAGGCTGATTCCAAAGATCTATGCCCAGATGAACGTGGGCGCGAACATCAGCTATGGTTTGTACCACTTTACACCCTTCATGCTCGAACTCGTGGACTGTGGTTTCGTCCGGAGTACATTCAGCAGCATTAGTAAGACATACTGTCCGGGACTGCGCAAGTACACTCAGTGGATCTATCTTGGACTTGTGGTTGTCTCTGCTGCTGTTATGTTGTCACTGATATTTTGGGTAATATATGCTCGGGAGCGAAGGCATCGGTTTTATACCAAGCATCATCGTATGAGTGGTGGCCGCCAGTGAAAGTGACCGAGATGTAGAAAAACACCAACGATGTTACTCGAGGTTGAATTTGTCAAATGTGTAATGTACTGCCGAAGTTTGAAAATGTACATGGTGCTGAGCTCCTGGTTATAAGTCTAGAAATGACTTATTGAAGCATAGCAATAGAAACAATGGGTGGTGTTAGGTCTTTGAGCTACTACATCCTTCCCGTTACCTATCAATATTACGATACGATATGTATCGTCGTTTGTCAGCAATCTTTTCATATCAGTGTTTCATAGTTGGGACAATCTCGCATTAGTTTAATCATTCAGTATCATTATGCATAACTTCTGCTGCGTCGTGAAAGCTTGGATCTAATCATTATGTTCTCGAACATTTTTGTAGACTGGTACTGAATTTCGACGTTCTGTTTTACCTTGAACACTGATGTATATGTTGATCAGTATGTCTCGAAGGTTTCCTCTCATCGTATGTATGTCATCTTGTCTCCATCTTTGACAGGTTTGTGTATGAAAATGCCGAGGACCTTGTTCTTGTTCTTGCGATCGATGATCACGAAGATTATAGTGTTGCACAATCCAAGCTTTAATAATGAAGGCTCGATGCTGGATGAGTTCATTGTGTCTCCATACTGCTAATCTTCTTGTATCATCTAGCTAGTCTATGCCCTTCAATTGTCAAGAAACCTATAAGCTAGATTAGCAATAAACTAATGACAATTAGACACTAGAAAGCTATGAGTAAACACTAAATACAATTAGATTACAAAGCTTAGGTACATGATTCGAGTGTGTTAGGGGGTTTTACTTGGCTGATCTAACAACTCTATTATTTGTTAATGTGGTAGTATTTGTTAATGTCCAAAGGGAGGGTGAAAACTAGTGAAGTCATTACTTAGCTCATTTATGAAAACATTGTGTTTCATATTGGTCCTTTGATTTTCGAAGTCTTTGGACCATATAGCATGTAGAAAAATGTAGAAAATTGGAATTAGTAAGTCAATGTATTCGTCCAATGGACATGGAGACTTTTATGAAGCATATAACAATAAAAATAATCTAGATATTTTCGTCATGGACAAAATCTTAATTACTTCTTACTAAAACATATAGACTAAAACATATATATGGGAAAAGCTATACTTCTCATGTATATACTTTCGATACATGAGAAGCTTCATTCAATTTTATTATTTAGAGGTCAAATATCAACATTTGTTATAAGTAACGGAAAAGTGTTTTTACTTCAAAAGATCTATAGTTGAATTATATGCCGAGACAATTGAAATACAAAACAAAGGAAACAAAGATGTTCCGCTGAAAATATATGAAAGTCCTCTAGTTCGAGGATATGGAGATGTGGTCAATATTGAAATGCATTGTGATTAAGGTTAAACGAATTCTCTTAATAATAATGATGTTCTATGAAAAAAGAATAGCTATATGAATTCATTATAGCCCAAATACATAGGAGAATATTGGCATTAATGACAAGATTGTTTTCCACTTAGAAATGAGAATTAAGGGCTCCTCTTTCTTGTTAGCTTAACCTTTATCTATGTAGATGGAATATAATGAGATGGACTTAAATCAGAGTGTTTGAATACTTGAAGACCAAACTAAAACGATCATCAGTCAATAAACGATTGTTATCATCAAATCACATAAGGTTTAACAATCTCATCAAACCAAAGTTATGAAACAAAAGATCTGATTCACTGAAATTATATATCCATACTAAAGTTTATAATAGATGACCGAAACCATTAGCACTATCTTTTGTTTGATTCGATGAAAACAATCACGTGCATTTAACATAAAACATTCAACACATATATAAATTCACGTGCTTCATATCTGTTGCCATTTTTTCCTTTGATGATCTCGATGAAATGAGTATCTCTCAATTCTACTTGGTAGTAAAAAAAAGTTACATTTACCACAAGCAGAGGGGTCTTAGCTAGTATGGTCCTTATGATTTGGCTAGCTAGCTAAAAATTTGCCCTCTTCGTTTTTATACACAAGTAGGTCAAAAGTAGCACAAATTGTTCATAAAAGATGAGTTGTTTTAAGATGTCTTGCTTATATTTCGGTTTAATGTTATTTATGAAAAAAGGTAGAAAAAAATCTAGATGTATATAACAAAGTCAGAGAATATAGTTTCAAAAAAAAATTCGGAGAATATGATAGATATGTCGCCTCTTTTATTTGTTTTGATTTTGATGTGTTGAGAAATTTTGGCACAAAAATCTCTATAGATCTCACCTTTACTTAAATGTTCTTGATTTTTGTGTTTTCCTCTGTCGGTAGGGAATAGACCACATTGAAATGATAAATATGGCAATAACTACATATTTTGAGAAGAAAAGGATCATGTACCAATAGTCAAGAAGTTATTATAATAACTGTGCAACATCTACATCAGTTGATTTATCTATATCGATTCTAGAGAAAAAAAAATATAGATGTGAATAATTCATAATCCATCAATTTAAACTTCTAGGTTAATAGTTAGATACAGTTCATATATATATTCTATCCAGGTCCAATTTTATTTTAAATATAAAATCTGTTGAATTATGTGTTGAGTTGAGTAGTTATCCACATCGTCTGTAAAGAAAAAAGGAGTAATTCATATATGTGAGCAACTCATAACCTATTATTTTAGTCTTTTTGGTTGAGAATGAGTATATATATGTGAACAGACTCGTATATATGAATAACTCATAACATGTTAAGACCCAATTTTAATCTTGGGTTCTTCCTTGAATTTCTATCATTGATGTCAGAACCCATAATTCGTTTAGAATAAATGTTAGAATAAACAATCTATTCTCTTTATCGTACATTTAGTTTAAGATCTAAACATAAAAACCATAAACAAAACCAGGATACCACCTTATAACGAAACTTCCAATAAAATCTCACGATTATCAAAAACATAACATCATCAAAATTTAGAACGTTCCTTTTAGCATGTGCATTTAAGCATAAGTTTCGTGGCAAGTCCAATTCAAAAGATAATCAAGTGCCCGTTAGACACGATACCACCACCCACATGTGGTGGGACCAGCGGGTGTGGGCCAATGTGGGCCGGGTCGATGAGTCGAAGCCACATGAGATCGACGTGGTCATATTTGTCTGGGTCTCATGTCTCTTCGATTACACATTGGGCACATAAACAATCAATCCGTTGGGGTGATGACTCAAACCAACGGGCAAAATCTATGGGCCAGCTCAGTTTCACATGGAAATGGGACCCTAGTTCCAATGCTCTTAAAATGATCACAACCGACTAGTGCTAATTACAATTTTTATTTTGTTCTGAAATTTTTATTTTTTTCGTTTTAATAAGATTATGATTTTTTAAGAATATACATATGACGATAGAAATTTTGAACGATATTGCGAGATGATCAAACATTGATTTTTGAAAAAAATTCGTGAAACATTAATGATAATAAACGTTATGTAATACAACCGTGGACCATTAGAAAATTTAAATCGGATTGTCTAAATGCATAACGAAACCCATCAAATTTACAATCTCTTACTCCATCTGTCATGAAATTATTACTTTCTCCATTTCAAAAAGATTATAATTTTTTGAGCATTCACATGTGACGATAGAAGTTTTGAGCGGTATTACGGACGATCACGATTCCACGGTTGTTGTTATCAGAACACGTCTTGGATCACTGGAGTTGTTGTTGCTGAAAGGTCGTGAAACATTAATGATAGTAAGCGTCATATATTACAACCGTGAGCCATTATAAAATTTAAATCGTGTCGTTTAGATACGTAACGAAACCCATCAAATCGCTTGTTGAATAATGCAATGAGAAAGAAACGTTGTAATAATTATGGGACGAAGGTAGTACAACGTTTTGACTTTGCATATGTGTCTATGTAAAGTTTGACACGCGTATAACGACGATCAAACGTAATTATTTTATAATTTTATTGTGAAACATCAATGATTGTGTAATTTATATACTTCAACCTAATACATGTTACGGGATGATCAGACGTGATTTGATATAAAAACGAAACTTGTATTCATACGTATAAAATAGTATAAAATATGTATAATTTAAAATAATTATAGAACGAAGAGAGTGCTACATATAAGTGGTTTTATTTCTGGTAGTGATTTAGGTAGGATGATATGTCTCGAGAAGTTTTGACCATCTTACTTTATGATCGAAAAAGAATTGTTTATCGATGAATTAATCATTCTTTGTTTCCAATGTCACGAAATTATATTTTTTTATTATTTTTGTATAAATAATATATGCATTATGATTTATGAAAATAAGGATGATTGTGGTAAAACCGGATAGGAAGGACTAAGTTTGTGAGCCTAGGTATTTGTATGGTAAAAAAGATGTTGTTGAGCCCTGATTCGTGCTTGCTTTGCCTGCACACCAAAAAGGGCAAAATCGATCAGTCGAGTCTGAAGAGTTTTTCTCGGGGTCGGCTTCGATGTTTAAGTCAATAGGATTTTAAAATTTCTTAATAAAGATTGTAGAGTAGGATACAAGTGAAGTTATCTTTTTTGAATGGATGGAATATGTATTTATAATAAAAACTCACCCTTTTTTTGTCATATATTTGACATGATCTAATGATGTTGAGGGTCTTCTACTCAGTGTCCTTCTATGATAGGTGCATGGTTTAATGATGTGAGATCGTATCTTGCATCTTTATTCCATTGGAGAGTGCTTAATTTTGATACAAACAAAAACAAAGAACATGTATGTCACGGGCATTGCCCGCCTAAGCGTGAATTTGAATTGTGTGTCGTGAAGTGATCAAATCCATGACCAGAATGACTGAATTGTTGTTAAGTAGTATAATGTCCAACTCATATATGCCGACATGGAGTACTAGATATTATGCATGAAACATAGGACACCATACAATATAAACAAATGTATTGGTGCCATGGGATTCAGAGAACTGGTCCAACCTCATATGTGTACAAAACTATGGATGTGGCAATTCGGGACTTCCAAGTCATAGTTATATATATATATATATTCAAGGCCATGATCACGTCATTGTTTTAGGGAAAATCACTGGTGCTTAGTTGAAGTTGTTGTTGGACTATATTTTTTTTTTATGAATTATATCTTATTTTATTATGAATTGTAGCTGTAATGATAAAAAATGATGTTATTCATAATAAAATAAAATATAATTCATAATAAATAATAGGATAACCTCTTAACTATGATGCAGCATCAAACACCCATCCTTCTTTTATGTATGGACAACAATCTTGTGGCATATAAGATAGTGGTGGATGTACAGAGGAGAAGGGAGCTTATATGGCGACAATAAATTGGGAATTTTTTGTGGCATATTGATTTTTCCCTAAGAGAAATCGTTGAATGGTGTGTATTGCATATCTATATATGACACCTGCACGGTCTAACAACTACGCTTCAAAACAAAGCAAATTAATTACTTAAGACGTTGCATATGCAAACCATGATCTGTTTAGATGATGTATCACATAGTTTGACATGGAAGCAGCCAACCGGATCGCTTAATTGATCGGTCAATCTGATGTAAAGTGTTACTATTATTCTCTTTCGTGTTATTATCTTGTTACTTGTGACAGTGATTTTTTTTGTGTTTGGAAAGGAACCCAACTATAGATGTAGACTCAAATTACCTCTGTAACTTCACTTTCCATTTTAGAATTGTGACAAAATCTCCAATATATCGATAGAAAGAGACTAATGGTTACAAAACATATCATCTTAGATTGTGCAATCAACTAACGTGATCCTATTGGTGAAGACCACCTAGAAAATATGAACATGCCCCACAAAAAAAGGGGAAAAAAATAGGGCCAAGCACAGTGCAAATTAACTGGTTCGAAATGATGAGGGGGTGCCCATTGCCATGCTCACATCAGGACCGTCGATGGGTTCAGAACTGAGCGCATCAAAACCACAAAATATCTAATTGAAATATCTTATATTTTTTTCGTTTCATATTTATTAAAATGTTTTGATCCGATATTATAATTTATACGAATGTTAAATTTATGTATATTTTGATAAAGAAATTTTTTTTTGTGATAATGAGATTTACTGTAACACTTATGAAAGAAGATAATGGACTTTATCTCATATTATAGACCATTATTTTCTATTTAGGTCGTCCCAAAATATAACCAACATACTATATTTAGTAATATTTTTATATAAAAAACCAAAACAAATGAACATCTATTGCAGTACATCCACTACCTCCTTTCTCTTTCTCTCTCATTATCTTTCATATACCCCACTTACATCCCACTATCACTAAAAAAATACTCTTTCTTCATCAAATCTCATAAAAATTCAACACATACATAAATCCGCGTGTCGGATCAAAACGTTTGTTATAATTTGAGACGGAAGGAGTAATTTTTTTTAAATTGATAAAATAAAAAAATATTATTATTAATATGAAACGGATATTATTTTGAGTTGGTAGAAGCATTTCGTTTCCCTCCATCATTTAGACACTGTTCGCTAACATGTATCACATCTCCTTAGTTTTCACTTTCTTTGAATGGTGGTATACATGGCTATTATCTTGGGGAACGTGGAGTAAGGCAAGAGGATCCTATTTCTCCTTATCTATTTGATTTGGCCACATGGAATATTTGGCTAGAAGTTTTAAAAGAATGAGCAAGCAGGTCAATTTTAAGTTTCATCCTTGGTGCAAGAAGGAGAATATTGTCCAACTCAATTTTGCTGACGACCTTATGGTGATGTGTAAAGCTAATGTTGCTAGTTTGGTGTTGATTAGAGACCAGCTTGGGTTGTTCTGTGGAGTATCTGATTTATCTGTTAATCATCATAAAAGTTCTTTTTGATTGCTGGGGAGTCTGATGCTAACAAAAGCTCCTTCGCCACATTGATGGGCTTTCAGTTAGGCTCTCGACCTGTAAGTTACTTGGAGATTCCTATTTCAGAAAGGAGGCTGCATATTACTTAATATTAACCTTTTGTTGAAAAGGTTACTAAACGTATTACCTCCTGAGAAGCTCGCTTTTTGTCTTATACTGGAAGGGTTAAATTAATCAGGTCTGTCATTCTTGGAATTCAGAGTTTCTGAGTTCAAAAACTCCTCATTCCAGATGTTATTATTGATGCCATTGAGAGTCTTTGTCGAAGCTACTTGTGGACTGGAAAAGCAAAAGGTGGTTGTTGAGCCCTGGTCTGATGGGATACTGTTTGCTCTTCAAAAAAAGACAGGTGGCTTGGGTCTCTTTCATTTGAAGAGCTGAAACATTCTTTAAACATATTTGGGCCATTGAATGTAAAGAAGATAGGTTATGGATTCGATGGGTTAATGGTGTTTATTTGCAACACCAGGATTTAAAGCATGTGACTGCTCGTAGTTCTGATTCTTGGATTTGGAAGAATCTGCTAAAGATAAGATCTGCTATTCTTCCTTTGATTGAACCTGATATGGTGCAAGTCAAAGTGAGGGATATTTATAATCTGATAGCACCCTCCTGTGAGAGAGTTCCGTGGTGGAAGCTGGCATGGAGCCCTGATGTTTTTCCTCGTTTTGGATTTATTGTTTGGTTAGTGGCAAGGGATAGACTTCGAACCAAAGCTTGGTTGTATAAGAGGGGCATATTGATGAAGATATGTGCTCGCTTCGTCGAAAGGAACCTGAGTTTCGAGATCAAGTATATTTTGGATGCGAATATGTGGGTGAGGTACTGGGAATTATGGGTGTGAAGCTTAAATGTATACTGATTCCTAGACCCTGGTCTGATTGGTCTTCATGGTTCTTGAAGATCTCTAAAGACAAATCTGATATTGCTCAGCTTCGATGTCGAGTCCATGCTGCTATTGTCTACTTTATATGGCAGGAGTGCTACTTTCGGATGTACCAGCAGAAGACTAGAAATCCTGAAGTGCTAGCAGAGGTTATATGGCATTCTAGCAATGATGTATAGGCTATTGTGTATCTGGCCTTCTTTTGATGTTTTTATTTAGCTCTGTCGAGCTGTGATGTATTTGGACAATGTATTTGCATTTCATGTTTAATTGAAATCGGTTTATCCATTAAAAAAAAAAAAAAGATTGTGGAATACTCCTATTTGAATTCAACAATACTGTTGGACCAGTTATTATGCTCCCAACATGGTATAGTAGGGCCCAAGACTAGGATGAGAATCTTCCTCCTTTGAGACCCATTCAAAATGAGTCATGAGATACATAAAAATAAAAAAAATAAAAAAAAGTCATGAGAAGTGAAAACCCTTTGGACATTTTTTTTCCTTGTTTTTTTTTAATAGGTTATATCCGAAGGAATATCATTTGATCTACTGAATTTACGAATAACCCACAAACTCAGAAAACCTAATAAATCGGTCGAAGCCAATGATGATAGTTGAATATCTATTAGATTTTGAACCCTTGACCTCTTATTATGAAGGTTGAGTAGTTGATCGGGGACGACTCCCAATTTATATTGCTCCTTATATTGATCAAATTTCCTAAACTTACATAGAGCAAAACTTATGTTTATGAAGAGTATGGATATGATGCCTAGCTAGTGTGTGACCCGAAACCTCCAGTTTAACAAGCTAAGCGACGCCTTTCACAATGTTCACATGACGGTGTTGGCCGTTCGTACACTAATCGTTCTCTTCTTAAGGAAGGATTTGTGCGCCAAAATCAATGAATTTATTTGTCATTAATTTCATGCATCGGATGGACTCACATATCGAAAGGATTTATGTATCATTTATATCCGCGAATCATGAATCATCCCCAGATTTACAAAGATTATTATAAAAAAGGAGAGTTTGTTGTTAACAACATACAAATTGTGTGTTGGTAGAACACATCTAACGGTGAATATTCTTTTAAAAATGTTAGGTTAGATCATTTAAACTCTATTATTTATTAATCTCTAATAACATATAATGATAATATAATATTTTTTTTATTCAATTATTATTGATTAATATGTAAAAAATATAGATAGGATTGCAACAGCAACCACAGCCCGTTGACTTTTATGACATTCACAACGACTGTTTTTTTTTTTCTTATTTTTGTGTGCCTCAGCCGTCAGCGGGCTACCGCTCCGGCTTTAAGCCTAGACGAAAAGCTACCTCTTCAATGACATCTACAATATATGCATCGACTCCCCAAACTTTACCAAATTCGGGAAAAGACGACACTGTCAGTGGAAACCCTACGCAATATTTGTGCTAAATCATTCAACACATCTCCGCCCTTGGATCTTCCACTTGTCGGTAGATCCTCGCCCACAGAAGACAAAAATCAAAGTAGTCCTAGAGCAAAACCTATCTCAAAACGTAGACGCTTAATCAAGATACACTTTTGAGTCACAATTATATAAAAAAACTTAAATCAATTTAACAATAAAAATATTTTCTTATAAAAAATACAATAAAACTATTTAATATCATGTACTTTATTCTTAAAATCCACTTCGTCTTAATGGAATTATATTAACAATTTTATTGTTCAATATAATATGAAATTTATGAAATTTCGTTATTCCACAAGATTAAATCTTGTTTTTACAATGTTTATGTACACAATTTTAATTTGTATTCAACTAAATTTTTGGTAAAATGATTTTATCATATAATAAAAAATAAAAAAGTTAAAATGATTGTGATTGTCACGTGCGCAATTGAGAACTCTGCTTCATTATATAATGTGTTTCAATATCATAATTTATAGATAATAAACGGGTAATGATTAAAGCCATGGTTAAAATAGACAAGCAATGGTATTGCATTGCTATCACTTGGATCAAAATTTCATAATCAACATTTCATTGTTTCATAAAATCAATAATCATAATCATAATAACAAAAATTCAGATAATTCAATCAACTACTCATAACGACAAATCAGATGAACAAAAGGAAATTCAGTTTATAGCTTCAAACCTTTTCTCCCACCGAAAACAAAAAACGGCTCGATTGAAACGGCCCACAGATTTCGCCATCAACCCCAACCGGATCCAATTCACTCTTCACTCCCACAAAATTAGAAAACACTTTGCCCACTCTCCCAATTCCTCCCCACACTCCACACCAAATGTCCCTCTCCACTCACTTCCACATCAAAAACCGGAGCGCATATAAAATCTCCCATCTAACCACTCTACCCACACCTCAACCCCACAACTAACCCTGGTTAAGTTAACTCCACCGAGTTCAAACCAAATCCTCAAAATCTCCTCTCCTCAAAATATCGTATCATCAAAATACCGCGTCCCATTTCCCTTCCCAGCTATAAATACGAGGCTCGCCATAAGCCAGGTTTGCCCAATTCCATCCTCAAAACCGGTTCACAAAAAAACCGCTCCCCTCCCCTCCCTCTTTTCTCTCTACATATCAATAGCATCGAACCCCCTTCTCTCTCTAGAATCGAAGCGAACTCGAAACCCTAGCCATGGCGGCGACCTCTCGCAGACGAACCAGCGGCCCTGTTCTCCGCTCTCTTTCCCCCTCCGGCCGCTTTGCCGGCGGATCTTTCTCATCGGCTTCATCCGCCGCCTCCGCGTTCGCCTCTTCGACTTCAACCTTCACCTCCCGCTCCAGCACTTTCTTTCACCGATCCGCGTCCCCGACACGCGTCACCATGACGTCATCGTCTCCGTCGTCCTCGTCCTCCGTTCGGTTCTCGATCATCGACAGATCGATTTCTCCGAGCAGGTCGATTGCGTCGACGGGGACCGCTAGTCAGGCGACCGTGAGTCAGAAACGGACGTGTATGTGTTCTCCGACGACGCATCCAGGTTCGTTCAGGTGCAGTCTCCACAAAATCTACGGCGGATCTCCGTCGAGGCGTGCGGTTCCGTATCAGAGTAACGGTCTCCATGCTCGGAGATCGGCGATGACCAATTCGCTGGTGAGGATCGGGACGGTCGAGGGAGATCTGGTGAAGAGAGCGTTGGCTGCGTTGATTCGACCATCGTCGCATCAGCAGAGACGTAGATCTGCGTTCCAGCCGAGACCTAGCCGGCTCTCCATCATGTCCTGCGCATCCGATGGTGACTCTTGATGATCGATGACGACGAATCAATCAGGTTTGGCCCGTTTGCTCTGTGTTGTGAGATTTTCTCAATTTTGGAGGCGTCGGAGTCCGGCGAAGTCGATGATGTTGCTGTCGTTGCTGTGTGGTGAGGAAGTGTTGCCGCGATGGCAGGGATCTGGTCGGATCGGGACTGCTATTAGATGTACTCGGTGACCGAAATCTACTTTTGGGAAAATTGCTTGATGATGATCTTCAGTGTGTGTGTATGAGATGAAATGATGAGATATACATGTGAAATTCACCAACGATTTTTGATGATGAACTGTAACTTGGGACAATCGAAATCGATTAACCATCACATCTGAAATTGATCTGAGGACATAATCTAACATTCATCATCCTCCTATGCGTGTTCGTGTTCGTCCCGTTCAGTTCTGGAACTTCTCCGTCATCGTCGTCTCCATCACCATTTGGTTTGGTTTGCCGTCTACGTCATCGTCTTTTGCGTGCCGTTGTCTTCTACTTCAGGTAAGTATATTATTTTCCTTTTTTTCATTTGTTATTTTTTTTCATTATTTATTTATTTATTTATTTCTTTTATTTGTTAATTCTACTTTATTGTTTCTAATTTGTTTAAGTTTGCAGGTTAGTAAGACTTTTTCAGCAAGTTGTTTGGTTGGCAGGAATAATTGAAGGGAAAGTCGAGAAAATGGACTTTTTGATTTTTCATTTTCCAAGAGGCCTTTGCTTCGTGGGGAAGATTTTGAGGGATATGATTCGGTGTGGGGGACCCTATGCGATGGAATAGAGACTCATGGACGTGAGAGGAGTGGCGTGTGAAATTGAGATGGGGTTGAGGGTAGAATGGGGAATTCAGTTGGTGATGGAGTAGTGGTGGGAGCCATGATGTGTGATTTTCGGGCTGATGATGATGTGGATTGGGAACCGAAAGTAGAGGGAATCCTATGGACATGAAAAGGACTTTAAGCATAAATAAATAAATAAATATTATAAATTTTTTTTGAAGCAGATAAGTATTGTATATTAAAGGAATAAATAAAAATAATGATAATTTAAAATAACTAAGGGGTGAACTTAAAAAAACAAAAAAAATTATGGAGTGGTGGAATTTGTACAAAGTATTAAGGTGGTTGATAAGTATCAAGTATCTGGTAAATCTATTGAACTATGAAATAAAGCTTCTCTTCGGTTAATAATACGAGAAGGTTTGGGACATATTCGAAGTAAGCGAAATAGTGAAGGACACTACGTCATGGAAAGTGAGGATATGGATTAAGTAGAGTGGTTTATCAGTTGATTAAAGAGTTCTACATTTATTCACAGAATTTCAAAAATTTAGGAGTTCGAAGAAAAAAAAAAAAAACGCTACTAAATTTAAGGCGGAAAAAATACTAGAAAAGAGAGATGAAAATTTGGAAGAGCGGGCCACGAGGCATTAAAATTTCATGTCTATGTAGTGGTACTGTTTGCTTGAGTCAAAACGGCCGTTCAATGTTATTGACCCTTGAATTTGGACCTGTTGCCCCTTTTAGGCATTCAGTTAAAGCTAAATTAAACATGTACTAAAAAAACATGTACTCACGATCGTAACATGATGAGACATTACTTTATAAAAAACTGATCTCTCGTTAAGGTTAATATGAACAGTTAAATGATGGTAAGATGCATTCCGTTACATCCGATCATCTTGGTCAATTAAGTTAAACGGACTTGAATCTTAGAATGGTCAATGGAACAATTGTCTCTGGAAATGCCTAGACGAGTCGACCTTACAAGTCGTCTAATGTGAAAGCAAGTACCTCTAGTCACATGGTCACACTATATCCCGGGTGGTTCCGTCGTCTAGTCTTATATCTAGACTTTCAATATCTCAACTTGGAGAAGAATAAATTTGTAACTATCAAAAGGATCGAATATGCTAAGCTAGCTAGGTCTACAAAGATAACCATGCATGATGCACCTTAATTCTCTTGCTTGCCGCAAAAGGCATTGCACGTACTTAAATATTTAATTGAACCGAGTTTAATCAATTGACAACATGCATCTTAGCCTTGATGACTTTTAAGAGCTACTCTATTTTCTTAACTAATTAATACTCCATTATCCCTAGTTTCAAGTTTCGGTTAATGTTCATTGTTTGCTTTTCTAATATTCCTTTCATCTTGAAATAATTATAAATTAAGTTTGGTCACCATGTATTAGAGTTATGATGTTTCAGTTGATAATGATCCAAAGAAAGCTTTTCGAATACATGTCAAATTGCAAATAGTTTGCAGGATCTATGAAAGAAAAATTGTATATCATATTAGATTTTATTCTTTCAGTCTCAACATATAATCAATATTTCGATTTTTATATTACTCATCATGTATTTTTAGAAGATTATTTTTAATATTAATGATGCATTTAAATTATATAACTATAATCTAAACACTATAAAAAACCCATCTTTTTTATCATCGGTCATCGAAATCTATAAACGATGATAAAAGAAATAAAGACTGAATAAAAAAAAGTCATCAAATCTATGATCGCATCGATCGTAAAATAGGATCGATGGTTTCCATGGCTATCTTTATTATACTGGTTAACCAGATCCATCCCCTCGTTCACTTCTCCCTCGACCCAAAAATCACTGCCGTTTTCCCCTTCACAGTGACCACCCCATGCGATCGGCAACCACCCCACGCGACCCCCCGACCATTCATCGTCACCCCCATCGTCGACGACCCTCTCCCCTCTTCCCACCATCAGCCACCGCCACCTCCCCTTCCCAATCTCCTAACCACCACCGCGACCCTAACCCACCAACCACCACCGACGACCACCCACACCGGCCGCCGACCCTTTCCTCACCACCATCGCCGCCGCCTTCCCTTTTCCCTCCCCGTCAACCTCCCACCACCGCCACTTCTCCCCGCCACCATTGTAGCCTCTCCTCTCCCCACCACCATCACCGGTGACCGGAGACGAGGGAAGCAGCCACCGGAGTCTTGGGGAGCAGCCGTCGTCCAGTCATCGGACAGTCGCCGTCCCAACACTTACATCAATCTCATTTCTCTTCAAACCCTAGCTAGGCAGTATAATTTCTTAAACTATATCTCTAATTGTCTTTAATTATTTTTTATTTAAGTTCGATGAATATTGTTTGGGTTGACGATGAATGAGTAGATGAATTTGGGTTGACTTGATGAATTGGCCGGAGCCTAGGTGTAGCTTGATACATGGGATTGGGTAGGGAAATGGTTTGTGATTTTGTAATATTTTTTTTCCAATCGTTATGATAGTTCGGGTGATGGAGTTGGACGATGATTTGGACGATGGTTTGGATGAGTTATTACTTTATGGATTATTATTGAACTTATTTTTATAATGTTAGAATAGTAATTGTTTGTCGTTTGAATTGGATGACCTCAATTGTTACATAGAAGCTAAATTATTAAGTAGTGAAACTTATTTATATAGTGAATGCGTGGTATTTTTTTTAATTATATAAAAGATCTATTTGATAGATATTGGATTGAAAATAGTGAAATCATAGTTTATTGTGGTGAAATTTTTTTAAATATTAAAAATAGTAATGATTCTTGGATTTTGTAGACAGAATGATGGATTCAGATTTAATGTATAATAGATCATCGATATATGAATGGATAGTCGATGGGTTGTTTAGTGATATGTATGTTCGGAATTCGACAAATTTATAAACTTTGTACATCATTATCAACCGTTCAATTATTCTTGATATTTGAAATGTTCATGTGTAAATTGTTGGCATAAGGAGTATTAGTTGATTGATGACGTGAGGTTGCATTTGCATCGATCCGATTTTTTATCTGAATACTGGATTTGAAACTTTCATGGTGAGGTTGAAGAGGGTGAATCATCTAGAATACCGAGGGTGAATATCTATGAGAACATGATGACGGATGATTTTGGGACTATTAACTTCGAGAGTATTAGGGAATAGGAATGGTTTTGAGGACAATCCGTCACCTACTTCTAAAGAGTTCTTTGACATGATGAATGCAACACCTGCGTCGTTGTATCTTTGTTACAAACCCTCTCAGCTAGAGGCCGCACAAGAAAAAAGACATGCCTACCTCGAGTAAGGAGATCGAGCTCTATGATGACAGAGTGAAGGGAGTGTCGGTAAGTCAATTTTTTATTTTATAGTTTTTTTACGATTCCAGCATTCGTTTTAAGTTTATTTAAGTTTTTTCTAAAAATTGAATAGCTCATTATTTTTTAAATTATTTTTCTTGTGATATAGGCGGAGTATAAAGTTCGTCGAGTTGTAACGGTGGATGATTTCTTAGGCACACATGAGTCCGACACTCAACTGACTCTGAAGCTGGAGCGCCCTTCAGCAGTGAGGCGTATCTAGACGTAACTGGATGCAAGAAGGGATACGTCTATGATCTCGGATCAGCGGTCTCGGTGTATTATCTTAAAGAGGTGCGTTCCTCGACTAATAGAGTCTCAGAATCCGTCGATCGCTCCAAGTTGTTGACGCTTTAGGATGAGGTGGCAACTCTAAGGGCGAAGATGGAGAGAATGTCCCAAATGATGTCACTTTACGGGAGGAACGATTTTGATTGTCGTCCCGATGATTCTTATAATCCATTGCCACCTTTGGCTCCTCTAGAGCAGACATCTAGATTTTAGTTTATTGATTTTCATGTGTTCGATGATATTTTCGGGATGACTTACGATTTTCATGAAATTGTGTGTATGTATACGTTAATTGGATCGTAACGATATGTATTTTTATTGATTTTTTGATGTTGCATTGTGTGCAAATATCTTAGGGCTCGTTTGGTAACAGATGTGTTAAGGTGGGACAAATAATGAGGGGATTTATAACCCTTTCACTATTTATACGAGAGATTAATTATCCTATCGCATCTGTATCAGGCGATGTTTGGTACAAATAGGGTTGTGGGAATTATATATCATTAATCAAACAATTTTAATGATAACTTTGTGGAAATAATCCGCAATGGGCAGTGACGATAGTGGTCGGTGGTCGACGGTTACCAGAGACGGTCGACGGGTGTCGGTCGATGGTTGTTGACGACGGTTGGTGACGATCAGCTGCAGTTGGTGATGTGGTGGGCGATTGACGACGGTCGACGATGATAGTCAGTGGTGGTGGTCGTTGGCGGCAGCTGTGGTCAGTGGCGGTCGTCGGTGGTCGGTGGTGATAGTCGACGGTGGTTGGTGGTGGCCGATGGTAGTAATCGGGGCGATCGACGATGCCTCGTGGCGGTCGACATTGGTCGGGGGGTTGTCGGTCGTGGCCGGTGGCAATGGTCGACGACGGTCGGTGGCGTTTGTCAACGGCGGTTGATAGTGGCCGATGCCAACGGTCGGCAATGCTTGGCGACGGTCAATGGGTGTCCATGATGGTTAGTTAGATATTAATACTATTGAAATTCTTATTGCAATCGACGGGATAACTAATGACATGAGATATGTGAAATTGATAATGATGTGATTAGAGATGTTATCCTTTTAGAAGAAATTTATAATTCATGTACCATTTTTGCTATCAAATACAGATTTATCAGAATTATTTATCCAATCCCATTTTTATTCTGTGTATTAAACGTGAGCATAGTGAAAGAAATAATTATTGTATCGGATACATGTCACAAGCTCACATGTTGTGGGCACAACCTCTAGGTAGATCCGGGGAATTCACATTGTTTAGAGCATTCATATTAGATGTGGTAAAATGGAATATAAGTATGAATGAAAAAATAAAATATATAATTGAAAAAAATAATAATGTGATGTTGAAGAAATGTGTTGGAATGTATGCAGAAATTATAAAATGAGAAAAAATGAATAGTAATTCTTCAAATAAAGACTAGTATTGTAACATATTGTATTTTTTATAAATCTAATGGGATATAAATAAAATGTCCTGCAGTGTATTTAATAGTAAAAATAAAAAAAAATTATTACATGTGTTGTGAATGTCCTTAGTTCTCACCCAAGTGTATGGACTAGGATATCAATTACTAAAAGATGTCACACAGTCACACTTTTAAACTAGAGATGACAAGAGATTGCATTTTTAATTCAACTTCAGCTACACAATCCCTTCTTCTTTACTCAATACAGTCATGACTTTTGCCACAAGGAGAGAGCTACACGTAACAAGTAGTGTCACCAGGTTGAATGGGCATAACAAATGAATGTGGCACAGAGTGGCACATGATGTTGCACGACTTTTTTACAAGATAATGTTGATAAATCATTGATGAAGCTTTAGCATAGACAAGTGGGGGCATTGAAACCAACCACAGGCCAGAGCACACTCGTCGCCCATCTCCACATAAGAAGAGGATAAGGATGAATTTTTTCATGTTTTGATATCATGTCATCTCTTGATATATGGGGCCCTACCCTATAGTGACACATACATTATCCATGCCCAAGTCATTGGTTGTATACTTTATATTGGTACAGATCCATTCAGTTTCTGATGGATTAATTGGAAGTACCTGTGATCTTGTTTTAAAGGAATAGTTCTCGTCAAACAAGCAATACATATGAATGTGTTAAAACTTATGTGAACACAAGAACATGCGATCACTATATGGATTGATTACCTGTATTAATGGAGGAAGTAAGGTGACGATTTCGGAATTTTCAGACATGTTGAGACTTGAGAGAATTAGGTTCGGAGTCGGAATGTAGGAAGCCGGGTGTATATTTGTTCTTGGACTGACATTTTTGGTCGATGTTATGAAATTTTGGGTTTCATTTTCAGGTTTGGCCTGGATGGACGTTGTGTCGTAAGTGTAACGAAAAAAAATGCACACATTTATATGCTGGTAAGCTCTTGAACAAGATTTTTTTTGTTGTTTGCTTATGGCTTAGGTGAACAGAAACTTTGCCCATATAGTTTCTGTTTAGATACGCAACTTGCTTCAAATATAGTGTTCCATTTTCATCAGTGTTCCAACTTCCATCTGCTCTCCTTTCTTTTCGAGTTGCTCACTGGACGTTGACTTCACTGCCTTGTTTACTCATCAACTGCGGACTGCACCCCATATTTTTCCTATGATAACTTTATCGAATTGATGTAACGATGTAACAATCCCTGTGTTACTACAGTAACATGATAAATTCGATAAAATTATCGAATTTATCGTGATACTCATCAAAATTTATGATGTTGATGTAACATTCTTTCTGTTCCAAAATAGTTGAAATCTTGTACAGTAATCACATTATTTATTATGTATTTTGATGTGTTATTTTTTGATATTGAATGATATATTTTGAAATTTTTGGTGACCCAATATTATTATAGATAAATTAAATTATCTTTAATGTTTCACGTTTCACGATAAATTTGAAAAAAAATTATTTGATCGTCCTGCAAACGATTCGTAATACAAAAAACTTTTTTTTTCCTACATGTATATGTGATGCAACTAATTTTGGATGGAAGGAGTAGTAAATTGATGTATAAAAATAAAGAATGCTACAGACTATAGTAATACGATAATTTTATCGAATTTTTTTATCTTATACAGAGTATAACTTAACACATATTTCAATATATTTTTTCAAAATATTTTTAACTTTTTATCACATCATCAACCTATTTTTTTTCCTTTTATAGAATCTCTATTTTACATAATCCAATGCAAATGCTCTTAGGGTATTTACATCAGATGCGGTAAACTTTTCTCTCTATTTTTAGTATTTAATACATTCCATTACATCCCATTTTATTCTATTACACCTATAAAAAATATAATATGTTACAGTATTATTATTCTTTTGAAAAGTTATTGTTCATTTTACAGTTTGTGCTGATACTTCAACATACTTTTTCAATATTACATCACTAATTTTCTCAACTATATACTCTAATTTTTCATTTATATATATATATATCCTATTTTATCGTATCTAAATATGAATATTCTTAATCATTGTGTCTTGTATGTCCTTCATATTATCATGATTTTTGATTGATTGTCAAAATCAATTTTTTTTTCTTTCATTAGTTGTGATTAATTTTTCTTTACCAATCAATTTTCAAGTAAGTGCTGGGGTGCATATCTTAAAGGTGCACCTAATACTCCCATACGTAACGTGAATATCGTGGTATATGTTTTAAAGATGCAATGGCTTGAAAACTCAATAATTTCATCTGTACATTCTTTCACGATTTATACATGATTTGATGATTTTTCGAAATTTACTGAAGAAAGGAGAAGCTTCCAAACAAATACAGTCATACAAGATTGATTGTCGATAACATTCTCCATTATTAGGATAAGTTCGAGAAAAAAAACTCGAAATTGCAGGAGTAGAATTTCGCAGTCGTGCCTGGGAAGAACTTTACAGCAAACAATCCGAGCTTAAAAATATAATCTTCAGCAGTCATTTAACTCTGAGCTTGTCCACATTGTCTTATTGGACCAAACCCAAGTAAATTTTTGTGTTTTGTCTCAAATGACTCATTATGGGCTTTTGTTCAGAATAGCTGATCGATCGCCATTACACCTTTCCCCCTTTTGGGCCCAAAACACTTTTCCTTTGGGCTAGAAAACACTGACGGGTTCATACATCGTTTAAACTTTTACAGTCTTCTATACGCCCCTTGATATAACTAGTAAAACGTCACAGTCTTCTATATTTTATTTTATATGAAATTAGAAAGATCGATACAGGTCATTAGACCTTGATGAGATCCAAGTTACATGTCAAAGCAGGGACTCGGCAAAATAACATCTGTTCTCGAACCACACCATGACAAATAGGATTGGAATTGTCGATACCACCAAAAGGAACCCCCTGACACCAAAATCTCTTAAGGATCCCCAAATTCGTCGCCACAGACCAAACACCGCAGAGCCATTCGAACAAAAAGGGCATCAAACACCCTTACAAAAACCAAACTACGCATAAAGCGGAAGAACAAAGAAAAGCAATAAAACGACGAAAAAAGAAGCCAACCAAACGGCAGCGACCTAAGACATGCCCGTCGTGACGGGACATGCAGTCCATCAACGTTGGCGGCTTAGGGTTTGAGGTTTCTTGGTGCGAGAAAGTCCAGAGCTTTTTTAGAGAGAGAGATGATATATTGACAATGGTTTCTATATTTTTCTTAGTATATCGATTATTTCATGGATCTGACAGATGTGCGTTACGGAGAGTCAAGGTTTGGGGGTTTAGTGGGTAGAGTCCCCCGACGGATACCTCCGATACCTAAACGGAGTATCTTATATGATGTAGGTTCGTGTTAGGAGATGAGGGATTGCATGTTATACATACTCATATGGCAGTATTCTCATTGTGATTTATGACGTTGTATCTCTATATCTTCTCGTCAGATAGAGCCACCGGGGTTTCTGATGGTGTCTTGGTTTTTTTTTTTTTTTTTTTTCCTGATACTCAGATTTCCTACGTAAATTCTTATGTTATGGATTGTTTCTTCTTTCGATCTTGTACTTGTGTTCGATTTCGTATTGATCTTCGATCGTTTCAACTACTACACAATCTCTGAAAAAAAAAATATTATAGACAATCATTTTTGTTATCTTTTTTGGTCAATTTCTATCTCCATCGTTGAATGTTTTATGTAACGCTTTGCTACTTCAATGATCGAATGATACAACTATAAGATCTCAAACTCATCTTATGTCAAATGTTATGATATACATCTTGACAAAGTGTGAACCACTGCCCCTCTTTATATGTCAAACTCATCCTATGTTATGGTACATGTCAAGCTCATCCTATGTCAAATGTTATTTCAATCATACCGAGTTTCTACATGTTGAAAACTGACTAAAAAAGAATTCATAAGAAATAAAGCCATAAAAAAGAAATAACCCAGCAACTACAATGCAGATATCACCGCCCCTATTTATATACTATACTATATGGAAAATCATTCTCCTCGAAATGTACTTAACGTGGCCTATAGAGTCTTGTAAACAAGAAACGATGAGTAAAATACCGCAACATACACCATTAATGTCAGAAATTTTCCAATTGAGGAATAAAAAAACAACAACAAAAAATCGGAATCAAAATAAAGAAAATCATTAAAACAATAACAATTCATAACATTGATCACAAATAGCCAGATGGTGATCTTTCTTCTTCAAATTCCGAGGTTCTATGAAGTCAACTAAAGAGGAGTACGTTGGGATATAAGACTGTAAAAACGGAGATCGAACCGAAAATTGAATCGTTACTGAAATTGATAAACCGAAACTGACCGAATCGATTATTAAATAGTTTGGTTTTGGTTTATGAAATGAAATCGTGATTTAAAATCGAATCGAACCGAAAAACCGATGATAAACCGATTAACCGAACCGTTTATGATTGATTATCGAACCGTTTAAAATTACTTATCGTAATTGTTTTACATAAGATTGTTAAACTCAAATATCAAACATATTGCATTACTTTAAACCTAAGATAACCTAATATACTTAGTATTGTGAATATTATCTTTACTTTTTTTTTTCAAGAAATAGAAATAAAAGCCTTCAATTATATTTTTTATTTTTTTGATGGAATATTTTTTATTTGGTTAGTAAGAAAATCATTTGTTCATATACTTTTAGTATAATTTATGTCATTTTCTTTTTTTTAATTCAATATATCTAATTTATTTTTACAAACATGTGTAGTAAAAATTTATAAAGTAATTTTAATGAACAATATATATAATTAAACTTTCAAAATATTTAGGACGAGATCATTAAAAATTGCAAAATAACCGTACAAACAAAACTATTTAAATACCGTAAAAAGCAGAACCATTTAATAAATGATTTTGGTTTTGATTTTCAAACCGACTAATTAATCGGTTCGATTTTGGTTTTGGGTTGTAAAAACCGAACCGATGCGATTAACACCCTTATTGGGATATCGGATTGCCGAAATCAAAGTATATCGAGAATTATAACTTCTGATAAGAGTATAGTATTGTAAATCTGTATAGTTTATAAAATAATCCTCTCAAATGGTATTTACCACTCATAAATTATTCCACACTTTTATTTGGACTCACTCTACAAATAAAGCAGTTAACTCTTAAGAGTCTTGCATTTATTGTTGTACTTAGGAACTCTCTAAGTTTTTATGGCGAAAAACACGATTGCTAAAGACCCCCTTATATTATAGTAAGATAATTGAACTTCTTCTTAGACTAACTAAGCTTTTTAGAGGTAACCAAGTTTCTTGTTCTTGAAACTTTTATGGCTATCTTTCTTAATTCAATATTGGGAGGTTAGTCTTAGGATGATGTTGTTGAATTAGTAAATGTAGTCAGGGAGTTTAGGAGGAGTAATGTTCAACATTCCCCCTCAACGACTAATCTCTCATTTGCCACCGAACCAGTCATCATTCCAAATTGCTTTCTGAACTCATCAAACTTATCCATGTTAAGTTCCTTCATAAAGATATCTGCAAGTTGATCATTAATGTTGACGTACTTCATCTCGATCTTCCCTTGTAGTACCTTCTCACGAATGAAGTGATAATAGACTTCCACAGTACGAGCATGAAACACCGTATTTTTTGTTGTTCGGATTGCTGATTGATTATCATAGTACAGCTGAACTATGTAATCAATAGGTTTGTTGAGCTATCACGTGTATATTGTCTTTCCTTATGTTTTGATGATTACAAACTCTATTTTCCAAAAGGTGCCTTGATGTGTTTTGTGTGAGTGTGAAAGTTCGATGAACAGGTACACTCATGCATGGGATATTTTACAAGAAAGATTAACATCTTAGTCTAGTTGACTTGAAGAGATTGAAGAATCAAGTCCTAGTGAAGTGTGAGTACTATGAAAGACACATGGAGACATTTGGAGTTGCAATGAGTCTTGATGTAACCAATATATGTAGTCCAAATATAAAGGAATGATAATTTGGCACTCTTCAAGTGTTTAGGAACACCAATGTCAAAAGGTTTTGAAACATTTTAAGTGCTTTGTTTTCAGTAATGGGATCAGTCCCATTACAACTACGAGTTTTCAAAAGCTTTGAGTTAATTAAGGCAAGTGTGTTTTTGATATCTGATTTCATGTTTTGATTGTTTTGAATTGAGTCACAATTTTAAAAGATCTTCTCATCTGTTTTGACTCATAAATAGTTGTTTTCAATGACACCGAAAGAGGCATAATTTTTTGTTTCCAACTTTGTGGAAATTTCACATAAAACTGATTGCCACTTAATATATACTTGAAAACTAAGTTTTGAAAATAAATCTGCATGATTTCTAATCTCTAAATGACTATAAATTGAAAACTCGAATGCTTGAAGAGACATGAGGCACGAACACAAGAAGGAAGCACACAAAGCGATTTACAACCAAGGGATTTTTGGAGATCAAAACTTACAAGACTTTTACTTGGATTTCCTTTCTTCAGAGGTTTGAAAAGGTTTTAAATTTGGTTGTTAAATGCCACATCAGGTGAAATCTAAACATTCGCGTGCTCTTAGATAATTTGAAAGCGTTGTGATTGTCATAGAAGTATAGATCGAGTCTTGTATTTGATTTATTGAAGTTTGTAAGTGAAACTAATCCCTAATGGGATGAGTAGTTAGTTCACAGTTGAACTAGGGGTTATAACAACTCTAGAGTTAGTCTTGTGGAGTTTAGGTCATTTTTATATAAATACGATATTTTCGTATTATGACCGTATTTCTCCGTATTTGCGTATTAGGGTTACATTTCATTCATATTTTGTATTTTTCCTTATTATATCATCAAACAAGCCTTTTAACCTCAAAAAATAAATTATAACGTATGATTATTTACTATTCATGTTAATTATTGTGAAACTTAATTTTACGGAATTTTTCGGGTCCTTACCATATTTTTGTCATGATTTTGAAAAACGAATTTTATAACCCATTGTATAAATTATGACGTTTAGTAATATACTATTTTCGATATTTTTTGAAAAAATAAATTATCTCAAATTTTTCGGGTCTTTATAGAAAGTGTTTACTATTAAATAAGGGAAGTCAGCTAAAAGAGAGGTAACTTAATTTAAGAACTTCTAGAGGGGAAAATGGCCTTACGAATTTAATTATTTGCGCACTCATAAGTTTATGAGATAAGTTTTATAAAATGACAAATGATTTAATGTCGGTATAAGAACATGTGTTTACATGCATTCTAAACTCTGCGATAGGACAAGGAGACATGGGACGGTAATGTTTACACAATCGAACATTCATATGTGAAGGGTTACCACAAAAAGGTAATGTTTAATTTTGTTATATATATGACGATGCGTATTAATATGTCTCTGGGTATATTAATGTGCATTGGATTGTATGAGCATAGTCACAAAATGTGTCTGACATAAATATTATCTGGAATGATGTTGTGTACTCTGTTTTAGGTCTACTGACTGGTGGTGGGAACTGTACAGAATGGATAATATTTATGTAACGTCCCAAGCTCCGCTGATAGGACACGTGGCGTTATGTCGTCACGAACCCAATTCATGACAAGGCTAACCAAACGAAACGGGTTTAGAGATATCAAGAGTCAAGAAAAATATCTGTAATGTTTCAGTTCAACTTGTTCAGTTATTACAAATCATATTACATCAGTAGTGCGGAAGCTATTTAATTACATAGTTTGGCGACATGAGTACATGGCATTAATTACATATCCAAAATGACTATAAGTTTCATTACAACATCTCCCATAATGCATAAGGTAACTAACGTCCTCACTGATCGTCTGTTACCTCACCTGTAAACGGAATACATAACCTGTGAGTATGAAACTCAGTAACCTAGAGTATATGCCTCTCATTTGCAGGGTATTCCTCGGACTATGGCGATCGATGAGTATCAGTAAAATAGTTATACTTTTTTAAAAAATAGGTATGCCATACTACGTGTGAGTATTTGTATGATTTTACGTTTCTTATGTTTCATTTTTGTTAGCATGGGCCCATGACTCGAGAGTTTTCAACAGATAGACTTTGAATACAAGACTCGTCAATCGTCGACTGGGTTACAAGAATCCGTCGATTCGATATGTACGTGCCAAGATTGTACGCCGCCTTACACTTTAGTGGATAAAGTACGCTTCAAACGGGCTCTATTTGCCTCTCGTTGGGATAGATTTAGGTCTCCCTGAAGAGAGTAGCCAGTGGGCCCACCACGTCCGGCATTGAAGTCGCTGCATGCATGCTAAGAGGATGGGGGCTACCCAACGCTCCCTATCTAGTTTTAGTTCACCCATGACGATGACTCTAGAAGTTTGGTTAGAGTTCAGTCTCGATGACTTTGACTTGACATTCGATATAGATTTTCAAGAAGGGACATCACGTTCGACCTTCTTCGTAATAGCTTCAACAGATAAGATCACAATCGCATGGGGTACAGCCTCCAACACATTTTCAGAGGAGTACGATAGATGACTTGATAGTTCATGAACCATGTACAGTGTTCAGCCTTCATATTTGATTAGGTGTTCATCGTTGGTTTGTATTTCATTTATTCGTATGTCCCGCAGTGTGAATCGTAAACTCGTTTCAATGATTCCTTAGACATGCGTTATGATGATTTCATTTAGCGTTGTTAATGCATTATAAGATCACCTTGTATCTATATATTTGAGCATATCGTTTATTTATAACACGTAGTAGTGTATGATTTGATTCGTTATTTATCTTAGTAGTTTATTTGCACTTGTCACGGCGTGGTTAGAGGTGTCGTATAGTCATACATACATATTTAATATCCATTTTCTATACGCAATGTTCATGTATCACATATTTATGTGTGCTACGAATGTGCGACAGCTTAAATTCTAGAAGTTGAAGAATTTTGATGGGTCGCGGGCGCGACTGTGCTGGACCTACAGAACGCAACAATTTACCTTTCAATGCGCACGACTTCCTCAAACGACTCGTCCAACGCAAATAAACGAGTTTTCGAACGCATATGATGATGGCAGTGATGGTCGAGGTGGTGGTGCGTGTATTTGCTTCGTTTTGGTTTGTGGAGTTTGTGGTGGTTTGGTGAATGAAGAAGAAAGTGGGGAGGGTAATGATCTGATAAGGGATGATGCAGGGGAGGAGATTTAGTGAGTTGATGGTTCAGGATTCACGGACGATACGATGAGCGTGCGTGGGGAATAGCTTGGGCGTGGCTGGTATACAGGAAAAGGGAAATTTGGTGGGAAGGAGTTTGAATATTTCAAACTCGCTCCCTCGTTTGATTATTGTCTGTATATTTTTATCCATATTTCGTTCTATTATTTTATCGAAAAATATGCCTGCAAATAGGCAAAAATTATTTCTAACTTAGTGATATTTGTTTCGTTATAAATTTTGAATGCTTCCGGGACTGTATTTTATTAGCACGAATACGTGTATTATAACGTTATAATGTTACGTTATAACGTCGCATGTACGTTCTATTTAATACGTATGTTTGTTAAACACATATGTTACACCGTTATAACGTTATGTTTAACGTTATGTATTCGTTATATTATTCATATTTTTAAATAACGTTATATTTTGTAATATATTTAATATCAAAATTTCGGGGTATTACAATTTATAATTTATGTGTTGTCTGATTGAGTGTTGTTTGGATGGTTGTGAGTCTTGGTCGATGGTGTTACTATGTGATCGGGCATGTTTGTGTGTATTGGACTGCCTAGAGGGGGATATGAGCGCGTATCCACCTTGCATGCATACAACGATCCAGAAAGATCGTTTTGGTTTGATGAGAATCTCACTGCAAGAAATCCAGGGCCTCGGTAAGGACTGATCCCCCATATTGGGCGACCATGTTATGAAAAGAAAAAAAAAAAAGGAAAGGTGTGGCCTATGTCACAGGTGTACGGTTTGTGTGTGGTGTTTTAAGTGCTGTTGATGAGTCAGGTCATAATATGGGTTGGTTGTGATTATCTATTTTGTTTGAATTTGGTGTGGGTGAGAGGAGTTGGTTGTGGTTCGTGTCACCTGGTTATGATAGCTGTTTGGTATTTCTATTTTGTGTTTATAACAATTTTTCTATTCTATCTGGTTGATGTGTAGATTCCAACGTGGTAGAATAAATGATCTAAGTGATTGTTTCTTTACTTTTCTTTCTCTTGTAAAACCCCGAGAGGGAGGCCCGCACGTTATTGTGCTATTTTAACTCATATTTAGTTATTTTTCTTTCTTTTATTTTTTTTTCTTTTCAAGCATTGTGTATAACGGTGGGAGTAGGCGAGGATGCATGCATATACAATAACAAAACGCACCTAATTTTTGTAAAATCTGGTGACATGTTTTGAGTTAGTTGTGACATTGTAACATAGTCTTTGTGGTCTTCCACTGAAGGATAATGTTTAAAATTGAAAAACTTTGTATGATTGTTTCTGTAAGCTAAATGCTCATGACGGTATATGTTAATGGTAATTCCAATTGTTACTTATACCTAAACCTGCTAGTTATTTTAGTCTTGCTGGGGTTGTGTGGATCACAACGACGGTAATACCATGTGGGATCCTTTGATAGGTTCAGGAGAGACGGGGCACTACATTCAGGAACCTCTAAGTATCTCACAGGCCATACCCCAGTTCATTTGTCAACACAGCCTTAAACTCATTTGATACCCTACCAGCAAATAAGGCTGTTTTGCTTTCATTCATTTCAAGCCCTGAAGTCTTTTTAAAATGAACCAGCAAATCCCGTATAGCAGCAACCGAGGATCTATCTCAACGATAAAAAATAATTAAGTCATCTATAAAAGAAATGCTAACCACACTAGCTCTCTTGCATTTAGGATAGAACATGAATCCATTGCATCTGTCAAGGGCTTTAAAATCCCTCACGCACTACAAAAAAGAAAAAAAAAAAAAGTAATTTAGCTACGGAAAAAAATCGTCGCTAAAATAGATATTTTCAAGACAGATTTATCGCAAAAAAAAAAAAAAAGAAAGGACAAAAAAAGAATAAAATAATAATTTTACGACGGAAAGTTAAATTTCTGTTGCTAAATTAGAGACAATTAGCGTCCGTCGCAATAATATATATGGAAATATCATATTATTTAGTGACAGAAATCCATCGCTAAAAATGTATATGGAAATATCATATTATTTAGTGACAGAAATCCATCGCTAAAAATGTATATGGAAATATCATATTATTTAGCGACAGAAATCCATCGCTAAAATTAAACAAAAATATCAGCAATATTTTTTCAACTCAACTTAGCGACGGAATCCGTCGCTAAAAATATTCTTAGTTAATTTGTTTTTTGTGACAGATCCGTAGCTAAAACAACTATCAAAAATTATGTTAGCGATGGAATCCGTCACCAAAATTAAATGAAAAATTTTGAAATACATGTTTTTGCGATGGAATCCGTCGCTAAAATAAATATTAGCTACGGATCCATCATAAAAACCAAATAAACTTTTTGCATAGTGACGGATTCCGTTGTAAATATTTTATTTGGTGATAATTTCAAGTGATGATCTTTTAAGTTAGAATTTTATAAATTGTAAATATTTTTGGATTTCGTAATAGAAGAAATGTTAACTTATGATGAAGTCTTGTATTTCATAAAATTTTAATGAAGGAAATACGTTGTGTTAAAAACTCTTAATAGTGTGTTGAAGTTATATATGTAACAAAACTTGAAACATATAAGATGTTACACATGATATTGGTGGTAAATGTATCATGTATTATAAAGGATGTCCTTGCAAAATTAAACTGAAAGTAATTGTGAAAAAGAACTAAACGATATAAAAAAAATAAAAAAAAAGTATGGAAAATTTAAAAAATAGACTATTAGAGACGGAATTCTGTAGGTAATTGGGTTTGTAGAATATTTTAACGATGGATTCCATCGCTAATTAGGTATAGAACGCATTAGCGAGAAATCCATCGCTAATGTTAATTTTGAATTTTGGTTAGATTTAGCGACGGCTTCCGTCACTAAAGTATTCCTAATTAGCGACGGAATCCGTCGTTAAAATCGATATATAAATGTAGCTGCCCTTTCCTCTGCCGTCACCTCCGAAGTCCTCGCGCAACCCGAAGCTTCGCCGCACGCCGTCCCCCACCCCAGCAGTCGTCGCCGCTAGCCGTCTTGTCCCCTTCGCTGTGTCGCCTCACTACCACTGCAGCCGTCATGCGCACCAGCGCCAGCCCCGTCCCAGCCGCCGCCGCTAGCCGTTTCGCTACCACCTTCGTCGGCGCACCGAACATCGGCCCTGACGCATACTGCCGTAGTGTCGCAGGTCTCCGTTGCCGTCGACACACACAGCCGTCCTGCTCGTCGTAAGTATTAATTATGTTAATTTTTCTTTGTTAATATATATATCGCGTACTTGGTTCAGAAGATGTGTGTGTGTGACAGTATATGTGCAGGATTTGGGGGTTATGAAATATACTGTGGTTTAATTAGGGTTTGGTTGAGGTGTTGCGGGTGTTTGGATGCAAGGGGTTGGATTAGGGTTTGTATGTTCTTGGCTCAATTTGGGAAATTTGATTGAAAAAGCATCAAATCATTACTTTCAGTGATTGTGCTTTGATTGTGGTTATGCGGAGGTTGCTTGTATGTTGTGTGATTAGGTTTCCCTATTCGTGTATCATAATGTGAGGTTTGAAATAAGCTTGCTGAAGCAATTCTTGATTTGATAATGTTAGGAGTATAATGGAATTTATGGATTGTGAAATGGGTAGTGGTCGAGTTGAGGTATGATTGGGGTTATGCGTGGTATGAGACTCGGGTTTGATTGAGGTTGTTGAAGCCCTAGCTTGTTATATATGATGATGAGGGAATTCTGTCATTGTTTATGTGAATTGTCATGGGCCATGGATTCGGATTGAGAATTAGTGTCATCCTTTTGTGTTAACGTTGTCTTTACGAGTTAACGATTCTTTAGTAAGATGTTTAGGGTATAACCTAATCCAAACTACCGAAAGAATGAAATATGTCTTAGACGAAAATAATCTTGAATAAATGTCAGAATTTGTAAGTATAACCTTGTATATGCAAGTTTGCATTCAACCTTAATATGAATTGACTTTTATCTATTGTTTCAATGTAGAAGTTTGAACGACATGGAGATATATCGTTCATGGATGTATCAACGATTTGATGGTCGCCATTTGAGCAATCGTTTCGTCGAGGGAGTCGACGAGTTTGTTAAGGTTGCTTTTCAACACGACGAATGCTGTTTTCCAAGACATCTGAGATGTCCCTGTAAGAATTGTAGGAATGGACGATTTCAAATAGTTGACACTCCGAGACTTCATCTTCCCAGTAAGGGTTTCACGAAAAATTATTTTGTTTGGGTTTATAATGGGGAAGCATGGGGAATGAATCATCATGCAGAAGTTGATGGACCGTCAAATGTATACCAACCGGACGTTGTGGGTCCGTTGAATGTGTATCAACATCGTAAAAATTATGAGGATGTGTTGGTTGATGCATTCCCGGCTGAATATTATAAAGAAACTGAGGCTGTAGATGAAAGATTGTTCGATGGCGGTCCGCCAACCGAATCCTGACATTATTTCAACATGATGGATGCATCTCAGTCTCCGTTGTACGATGGAGCCCCGATGTCTCAATTAGTCGCGGCTGCACGACTTTTGACTCTAAAATGCAAACTGTTGAAGGATTTGTGCCCACCCGATAACAACATGAAAGAAGGGATGGATGACATTAAGTCTCTGATACAAGGCCTTCATCTTCTAGTGGTTAAGATATATTGTTGTCCGAATGGTTGCATGCTTTTCTAGAAAGATTATTCGGGGTTTGCAAGATGCTCTATATGTAATGAAAACCGTTACAGGGAGAAGAAAAGTTCAAAGAAGCACTCCGGTGTCAGTGTGCTTCAATATTTTTCGATAACTCAGAGGCTTCAGCGGTTGTATGCCAACAGTGCTTCGTCCGAGGCTATGTCTTGGTATTCCACGTCTCGAAGATCTAATGACATCATGGCTCGCCCTTCAGACAGCGAAGCTTGGAGGCATTTGGATCGTACTTTCCCATCCTTCACGGCCAAGGCACGCAATGTCCATTTGGGACTCTGCACTGATGGGTTTGCATTGTTTGGGCAGTCTGGGAAGGAGTATTCTTGTTGGCTTGTCATACTCACACCGTACAATCTTGTCTCCGAAATATGCATGAAGAGATCTTATATGTTCTTGAACATGATCATCCCCGGACCAAAGAGCCCAAAAGAAAATCTGGACATTTTTTGCAACCTTTAATAGAGGAGCTTTTTATGTTGTGGGAAGTGGGAAACCAACATATGATGTTCACAAATGTCAAACTTTCAATATGAGGGCCTGTTTGTTATGGACTATCAGTGATTTTTCTGTGTATGCTATGTTATCCGATTGAAGCACAGCCAGTCGGTTGGCTTATCCGTATTGCATGGGAAACACGAAGTCCTTTCACCTCAAGAATGGACGAAAGCATTCATGGTTCGACTGTCATCGACGTTTTTTGCCCATGGATCA
>JAOVYX010013054.1:0-32461 GCA_035668315.1 Drosera spatulata
GAAGAAGAAGAAGAAGAAGAAGAAGAAGAAGAAGAAGAAGAAGAAGAAGAAGAAGAAGAAGAAGAAGAAGAAGAAAACATGTTATTTACTAACTAAGGATTTTTTTTTTTCAATTCTATTAATATTTTATTATAAATTTATATTTATGCATTCGTTTAATCTTGTGTTTTTTTTTTAAAATAGCAGGCACACTGTTTGAATAACACTGGCGCTCTGTTTAATGAAACAGTGCGCCTATGTTATGTAAACAATGCGTCTGAATATTTTGATCATGTAAACAAAACGAAGTATTTTTTTTAGTTTGTCAATGAACGTTTGAATCAATTGACTTGAATTTTTGCATGCAGTTATCTTCTTATCAAATGATTGTAATTTTCTTTACAAAGTTCGAATAAAAAAACCCTAATTGATCAATTTCATATTTTTTTCAATTCGATTTTGTTATTGAAACAGTATGTCATTCACGATTGAGGAGTGAAATTGCATTTGAATGACGATTTTGATTGAAGGACGATTTAAGTTGGATATGGATTTGGTTTTGGATTGAACAGTGGTTCGTTTGTGTATTTCGTGGGTTCGGGTTCAGTTACTCGAAATTGTATTTGAATGAGAATTATTTTTCCGGATTGTATCGGTTGAGAATTTTTTTATATTTTTTGGGAATTTTTTCAAATACGTACATGTTATAATGATTATAAGACGAAGGAAATAAGTCAAATAATCATCTAAACGATCTCCATGCTTAAAAATCAATTGGATAACCACTACACAATATCAAAATTGAAAAATCTACTCTTCCAAGTCGCATAAACATTTTGTAATATTTCTCATAACCATTTGTTATAAAATTATACTTTATTTTCATCAGATCATTACAAATTTAACCGTTACCACTCGAGTAATCGAGCCACAAACAACAATAAAAAGACAAAAATTAAAACGAAGGACTTTAGATAACGAAGTGGAAAAGATGACTCGACACATTATTAGAAAACAGTGCACCACCATTATGGAAGACTCAAATGAAGGTGTACTAATTAGAGCGTAAAATGAATGTTTGATCTTATTTTTTTCCTCAATAATTTATGCGACTTGGGATGATTTATGCATCTAAATTGGGATGATTTTTCTTTGTTTCTAAGTCATGAGCTAAACCTTCCATTAGAATCGTTATATAGTTTGAATAGTGTTATGATCATTTTCATGTTTTGATTTAGTTGTTCGTTCATTGTTTATGGTTATGTGTTGGTTGCTGAACATAATGTTTCGCTTGATTGATCACCTAACATTGAGCTTGTAGTTTGCTTCAATTCCGAAAAGATAGACGTAGATTAGAGCTAGGCAACCTTTATCCTGAATTGAATGCAAGGTCGAGAGACCACGTTTGTGATTCTCGTAGTCATCTAAGGGGAACCACCGTGCCAACGATTTGCTTGTTGTGTTAACCTTTCGTAGAGATATATTGAGGTGACGCATAATAAGATTTACTCTAGATCTCGAGGAGGAGTAGAGTATAACTTAGGGATTCTCGACTAACAACCTAAACACTTAAAGAATAAGTAGATTAGAGTAAACGGAATGATCATATACTAGGATAACGAGGGCACAACCCTAACTTCGTATCCATACCATTTGTTGTTTACCTTAGTATGTTAGCATAGTTTCTCATTTCTTTTAATGTTAAGTTAAAATCACACTGGATTACTATAGTTGTTCCATTAAGACTATAATCGTTGATCATTAGAGACCAAGTTTTTGATGGGACAATACTCTTACTCTCCACTTTATTACTTGTCAAGCGACACATGCACTTGCGTATTTCACTTAGTAAACGCTTAACAAGTTTTTGACATGATGGTCGGGGAACTTAAGTCTTTACCATTGACGTACCTAGTTCTTTTATGCTCAAACTTTTTTTTTTTCTTTTCTTGTTTTGTTGTTTTCTTTCTTTGTATCTATCTAGTGTTGATCTACATGTGTATATTTTTTTAGGTTAGCTCTCTATAATGCTTAATGGCGCTCCACGCATAAAACATTCAGGCTCAAATTGATGCCGTGGTTCAAGCGACGGTCAAGCTATTGAAGCAAGGAACTTGAGGCTCGAAGCACAAAACATTCAAGGTGATTAAGGCGTGAGACTGATACAAGGTCAAGCTATGTAACATGTTTTGGAAAAATATAGTGTAATTCTTATTCCCGCTATTGAAGCAAGGAAATTGAGGCTCAAATCGTCCCTCATAAACATGATACAAGCGGAGCAATTCTCCGGTCTTCCCTATGATTGCTTAAATAATCATTTGGCAGGTTTCTCATGCTAGCGAAGACGGTGAGGACGAATAGGTTAGTGAAGAAGGTATACCCTTGTACCTTTTTTCTTTCTTTCTAAGGGGAAAGGCTTCGGAGCAGCTTTTTTCTTTCCCTCTGGCTTCCATCACCACTTGAAGGGAGATTGCCCAAAAGTTCCTCGCAAAGTAATTCTACCTGTAAAGGTCGCCAAAATTCAAAACGATATCTTATCTTTGATTAACATGAGACTGAGACTATTCACAAAGGATGGGAGAGGTTCAAGGAGGTTCTTAGGAAGTGTCCATATCATGCCTTGCCCGATTGATGATAAATCGAAAGTTTCTTCAAGAGATTAAGGTCCGATATGTGGTGTTCCCTTGATGTGGCACAGAAGGGTTGCTTCATGAAACTTGGATACCAAGAGGCGTATGATTTGCTTGAAACTATGACCGAAAGGGCATACCAATGGTCCAATAAACGGTTTACACCAAAGAAGACCCCGGGGGTGCTTGAATTTGATACGGCGACTACAATTGTTAAGCAATTTGAGGCTTTGACAAAGCAAGTGAGTGCCTTAGCCGCAAGTTCAAATGCTCAAGCTCGTGTTTGTCAAGCGACTCCACCTCATGCAAGCATCCAATGTCACCTACACTCTCATATGGTGCAAGCACAAATGGTGGAGTAAGTGAACCATGGACAAGCACACCCTCGACCTATGCAAGAGAACACCTTATACAACTCGAACGATTCAAGAAACCATCTGGGGTTCTCTTGGAAAAACATCCACCACTGTCGCCTTCTCCGTTGTCCCCGTACCACCATCGCCGCCTCTGAGTTGCATATCCTCGCTAGTCTCTGTTTTACCGTTGTTGTTGCTCTATCACCACTTCTTGCAAAGATCATTTGAATGATTTAATTGCAAAACATGAGATGAAGAATTTAATTTAATTAGGATTCTGTTAGGTTAACTGATTTGGTGGAGTTGTAATTGCGAACATGAGTTGGAGTTTGATGCTTGTGAAGGTTGCTTCTGGTGTTCTGTGTGATCAACGTGTTGAATTATGCCGATTGAGTTGAGATTGGCAAACAGTGCATGTTTTTTTTGGCACATTTTAGAATAGTGCTCGTTTTTGTAAATATTGAGAGCACTGAATACAAAAAGTGACATTATATTTGCATAAATGAAAACTGTGTGTTACGAAAACGAAACGACTACGACAAACATCGACCACGAGGATCAAATGCGTATTGTTTGTTTCGAGGATGAAAGTAACGGTGATAATGGACGAAGGTGATTGTTGGTGACGACGGTTAGATTGTAGGATTTGAGATGATGATTATAATTTGTAATGGATTGCAATAATTTATATCCTTTGTCTCAAATGTGGGCAGATAAGACCACAATTGGAATTCGAGAACTAATTAGTAATAAAAATTTTGGATTATAACCTATTGGTAATATATATTGATAAAAGCAATTAATTAGTAATTCTCTTTTAAAAATATAAGGTTTTCATTTATCAAAGGTAAAAAATTCATAATATTTAAGTGTATTTTTCTTTAAGCAAACAAAGAATTTCAAGGGATCTCTTTCATTATCATTAAAAATAATACTATTTTTTTATAAAAAAAATTATGACTGATCACACATAAAGTTATATGTGGCTAGATTATTAGATCGAATGATTAACGGATGAGATTAAAAGTATTTTTTCCCTATCTTTATTAACAAAAGCAAGTTTTAAATCTCACAGGGTGAATGGTCATACCTCAAGGAAAGAAGTCACGGACTCAATCTTTGGAGTGTTCAGCTGACATGTGATGGTCTGAGTCCGTCGATGTCTATCGATTTAAATGGGTCAGAGGGTTTGTGAACTAATTTTAAATCTCAACCATTGATTTAAAAATATAACGATATAATCACATATAAAACTATGTGCTACTCATAAATTCACCAAACCCTCTTTTATGGAATTACTAAAAAGATACTGAGTAACAAATCATTGATTTTAAAACAGATTAAAAGTCAACATAAACAGATTTATGTCATGACATATCTAAACTTAATTATATCAAGCAAAAATCAACGTTTAAGATTAAAAAGATATGATGGATATATTTTGGGATTTAACCCAACTTAAGAGTTATGAATATCTTGATTAATTATCTTTCTTCTTAAAATATATCTTTTTTATATGTTGTAATCTAAATCATTGATTTTTATTAGACATATTTAAGGGAATTTTATATATAAACATCTCAAATCTTAGGAATTTATAAAAAATCACCTCAAATTTTTATATTTACAAATAATGTGAAAACAATAGGTTTTCTTACGAAGGGATAAAAAAGATAGGTAGATGAATAGATTAGATAAAAGAAAAATAAAAATAAAAAGTTGTTTAAGATAATAATTTTACCAACGATATTAGTTATTTTGATAATATCATATGATTTGAGTAACATTTTTGAAAATATCATATGATTTGATTAATGTTTTTAAAAATATCATATAAATTAAACAATATTTTTAAAAATTTCATAAGATTTAAATAACATTTTTATAAATATGAAAATTTAAAATGATCTTTCATAAAATTTTATAATTTAAGTCGGTTATATATAAAAATTAAAAAAAACGACACCAAAAAAGTAAATGGTCCCACCAGGGGTGACGTACACCTCCCCGGCCGCGATCCCATCTCACTCACATCTCTGCAAGAACAACGCCACCATCCAAATTCCAGAATTCCTCGCTCCCCAGAAACAGCTCTTCAGTCAAATCCATCTCATCTCACATCACATCTCTCTCACACTCTCACACCAACAAACACAGGCACACACCACACCGAAAACCGTACGATGTCGGCGGCGTCGTCGAATCCACGCACCGTCGAGGAAATCTTCAAGGATTTCAGCGCTCGACGCACCGCTATCGTCCGCGCTCTCACTTCCGGTAAGCTCTGCGGAACTCCGAAATTGTTAATTATAATTGGTTTGATTTGTTGAAAGTGTTGTTGCTGATTTGGGAATTGGATCGTGTTTGTGTGTGCGCGTTTGTGGTGCAGAGGTGGATGATTTCTATGGACTCTGCGATCCAGGTATGCGGTTTTCGATGTTGGAGTGGTTGGGTTTTTTTTTTTTTGGTTTTGATTTGAGTATGGAGATGAGATGAAGAATGTTAACGACATTCTTTTGGGACGGATTGAGTTTGGGTTGCTGTTAGTGAGTCGTGTGGGGTTAACTAAAAAGGAATGGGCAAGATAGAGTGAATTTTGGAGTGAATTGGTAATATGGGGCTTGTTTCTGTGTTGCTTTCTATGAAATGGATAAATGTTTGGGTGAACGAGAGGAAAATAGAATGTTGGGTTAGTGAATTGAGAATTGGAGCGCATTTTTGGGTGTGTCAGTGCCATTTGAGGCAGATCGAATTCACACGTTGAGCTATTGATTCGGTGGTTGAGAATGTTTATTGTGCAGCTTGTTGACCTTTCTTATGTTGTTGTGGATGCCTGGGTATCAGAGAAGGATAATTTGTGTCTTTATGGGCATCCGAACGAGACGTGGGAGGTGAATCTTCCGGCTGAGGAAGTCCCACCAGAGCACCCGGAGCCAGCTCTAGGTATCAATTTTGCAAGGGATGGAATGAATAGAAGGGACTGGCTTTCTTTGGTTGCTGTGCATAGCGATTGTTGGTTGTTGTCTGTGGCTTTCTACTTTGGAGCACGGCTTAACCGCAACGAGAGGTATGGCCTGTTTCTGACTTTCTGTTGTACTGAAACGTGAGCTATTTTTTCGTGGTATTAGTTGGTTTCCATTTCTAATACCGGGCAGCAATAGGCATCAAGATATAATTACATTATGAAGCTGTTGCAAACTTGTCATAGCTTTGCAGCCTGAAGCTTTATTGTCCATAAGAGTAATGCTGTTCATAGGAGTTATGACATTATCCAGCTACTATTCTAGCTGGTAGCTGAAATAATTGTGGTATTTCACACTGTATAATTATTGTCAAAATGGGTCAATGATACTTGGAAATTAGAATCCTCATTTGCTTTTCCGTTAATTGACTGATGATAGCTTCCTATGTGTCTCTCCATTTTAATGATAGCTATCATCAACCATTGCAATAATATGCTTTCATACGTAGTAGTTTCCTGTCCGTCCCAGTTTATAAAAAGTGAGGTTATCTTCTTCAACTCTTTGAACTCTGATTTTTCTGTTTGACTTGAAGAGCTCCTTGCTAGTTTAACACAGTTCTGGTCTGTAGTAGCTGAGTTTGTTTGTGGTTTATTGTTTTTGCCCCTTGTGCGATCAAGCTCAGATAATTTTTTGTTGTAGTTGTCTTCTGCAATGGTTCCTCTTAGGTAGGCGTAGGCCACATCCTTTGGTTTGCTAATTGAAATGTGTCTGTTAGGACATGATTCTCGTAGATGGGCTTTTCCCATGGTGACTTAGTCTAGGGACTTTTGAATGTGCGGCAACTGCTCTCTGTCTTGTAGCAAGGTCTCAAAACCCATTACTTCTTGCTGCACTACCATGCCTTTTCTTTCTTTCTTTTTTCCCCTTTTTTTTAAAGGAAATATCTGACTCAGCTGGCCTTGACCATCATTAGACACCTTCTAAGCTGCCAGTAGCATTCCTGTAAGCTTGCACTTCCAATCTTTAAGATGTTATCACGAGGATGGTGGACCGTGGTGAATACCCCTGTTTATACTGTATATCTTGTTAACCTTGGGCTGGGTCCTGAGCTTACTATCCAATCGTCATGTGGTCTTTTGTTCTTTTAGATTATCAAGCTCCTATTTTGCGTACTCTTTAGCTCCTGGTTGTAAATTTATCCTGCCTCACTCAGCGGTGTTCTTTCATTACTCCTTATTGGTGGTTATGGCGACTAAAGAGTAGGCTGTACAGATCCATTTAAAGCATTCTCAGAGTTGCTTGTCTAGAAGAAGAAAGGAAGTCAGTTAATACACAGAGCCTCTCCACCAGAAATGATCCATGGCTTCCTGCTTTGGCCAATTGATGATTACTTATTGGTTATTTTGAATAGAACCTGAACGATCAGGAGCTGGTATGTTTTCGGATATAACTTAATGCTAATCTCTAGAACATTCTTGCCCCGTTTGGTATGTAGGAATCATGGACGGAATGGAATAGCCCATTCACCCGGAATGGACAAAATCGTGTTTGGTTACTCTATCACCCGGAATGGGCTATTCCATATGGAATCGGATTCTATTCCCAAGTCCCATTTTGATTCCGGTCTTCGGTGGGCGGAATCTCCATCCCGACTGGAATGGAATGCTTTTTAAAAAAAAAATAAAAAAAATATTTTATTTTTAGTTTAGGTAGTTAATAAATAAATAAGTTTTTATTTTAGTTTATTAATACAAATTAGGTAAACATAGATGAATTTCTTAAGACAAAACACACCCAAACAAAATTAGACAAATCTAATGTGAAAAATATATTCGGACTATATCATAGTGTATTTTTTAATTTGACAATATTTTATTTAAGGATTAAATTTAATTCTTCATATATAACCATAATTTTTTTATTCCATTCCAACGAAACTAACTAAACAGAAGGAAGTGAATTGAATCGCTGATTCCATTCTGACCCTCATTACAAACAATCGTTGATTCCATTCTGACCCTCGTTACAAACAATCGCTGATTCCATTCTGACCCTCGTTACAAACAATCGTTGATTCCATTTCTTCCCAAAATCATTTCTACCATCCAAACGCTGCCTCATCAATGGAGCCATCAAGTCCTAGCAATGTTTGTTGTGCTTGCGCACACTCATATATGCTAATTCTTGCTCCCCGCAATTGTTCACTGGAGCCAAAAAAATAAAATCAAAATTAAAATAGATAAATAAAACTTTTTATCGAGAATTATCATGGGGTTCTCATAAATCCATTATCTCTGAAGTAAAAAAAGGCTAGGGGCAGAATTTCGTAAAAGCCAAAATTAAATTGGGTTGTCAGAAATTGGATATTTAAACCGAACCGAATTAATTTTGGTTTGCGTTTAATAGAAATATCAAAATCCTATAAATTTAGAAACCAAGACCAAACTAAATTGCGTCTGAGAAACGAAAACCAATCCATAAAAATCGAGTACCAAATTTACTGAACCAAATTTATTTTTTCGGTTTGGTTCGGTTTGGTTTTTTCTCTTCACCTTTAAAGGCATATATGCTAGTTGCTACATTAAGTTAGTAATATGGTGCAGAGTCAACTGCACAGTTTATGTATGAACATTTAGATTTTTTTCATGTCATATATACAAATTATGCTGTTTCTTATTGCAGTCTATAGATGTGTTGCCTTTGCCTTTGACAATAATCAAACACAAAAACTGCCAATGTTTCCACGAATGCAATATCTTGATGGAGCCTATGTATTCTCAAGGAATCAGTTATATAAAAAGTCTGAATTAATGGTAATAGACCCAAGAATGTATATTTAACACTCTCTCACACACGAAAGTCCATAAGAGCATGAAGTGTGGACAACAAATGCAATGACCCTGCCCACCAAGTGATAAATAAGATCCACATAATAAATCACATAGGTGATAATAAATGGAGGGTGCATGGATCGAACTCGTGACTTTATGTTACGACCTGCTCTGATACCATGTGAAAACGTCGAGGAATTAGCTCTACTCAAAGTTTAGACTGATGGTAAGCCCATTGACACTTCCTCTCACACCAAAGCTCAATGGGGAATAAAGTGTGGAAAATAGATGCACTGGTCAACCCATACCTAGTGTCAAACAAGATCCACATAATAAATCACATATGTGATAATAAATGGGGGAGGTAGAGATCGAACTCGTGACCTCAATGTTGCACCTGTTGTGATATCATGTTGAGGAATCAATTCTATCAAAAGTTCGAATTGATGGTTGTAGGTCCAGGAATGTATATCTAACATGTATAGACTAACTTATCAGTTCAAGTCTAGCCAACGTTTGATTTAGAATGTGTATCTTGTGCCGGCATACGTATATTGCTTACTGATATACTATTGCAAGGGGAGATGCTTATGCCTCTTGGTTTCTAATTGTTGCTATTGAAGCTTTCTTGTTTATAGACACCAATCAAGATCATTAGTGTGGACGCCCTTGGTTTCTTTTTGTGCATTTATGAATTATATACATTTTCTTGGTATGAATTCTCACATTGGTTGAGATTATACATGTCTTTTTTGAGCCCCTTCATAGAAATCCACCTTTGAAGGAGGTAAAAGGCAGTTGTCTTGTGAAGGTTGTTGCTTGTTAACACATCAACTTACCAAGTGACATGGTTTTGGTAGTTAATATATTGAAGCGTGATCATCTTTATTATGTTGGATCTGAAGATCTTAGTCATCATATATCAATAAGGTAAGGTACAGCCTAATTGAATTGGGTCTTTTTGAAATATGAAGTTCCATTGTGTTGGTATGTGTAGTTTATATGTCCGTCATGCATTTACCTGGAGGGAGAGATGGTTGTCGCTGATGTCTGATCGAATATTCTCTCCCAAAATAATTGATCATATCAATAGCACAAGTACTGATGATGGTGGGGAAAAATTAGAAGCCCAGTCAGGGGCAAGGCCTTCTGAGAAGATATGACCATGAACTGTCATATCAAGGGATAGGAAGATTAAGAGGAGAAAGAGTTCCTAACCTCTGGCTGTATGGTTGCAAAGATTAAGAATGGAACTAAAAGGTGCCTAACAAATCCCTTTTGACAGAAAACGAAATGCTAATAATAGGTTGATGATGACTTAGCTATTACTATACAGGAGGAGAGCACGAGAGGGCATGGAATGACATGTCTGATTGTGTCGAAAATCAATGTATGAAGTAGCACATAAATCCATGGTTTCAAGGCGTCATTCAGATATGAGGTAATATATTAGGTCAATATCAAGGCATCATTCATTGGGTGTTAGGAAGTGCTTTGTCGTCTTGAAGCATTGTGCACTTGGCGAATAATCATTATCATGAGATGATAGATAGGATTTTCTGTCTCAGCCTCTCGTAGCTTCAAATGGTTGCAGTTTCTTTTTTGTCGTGTCAATGTGCAATTTATTAGAGACATGGGCTATTACCTACTCTGTCCATGTAACTGTGGAATATCCAGCCTCCCATCACGAGAAGAATTTCCTGTTGGATATCAATGTTCATGGTTCTTTGCGAGAAATATTATAGCTGTAGTTGTTATCTGCGAACAGATGATTATTACATCGACGTTCATCAATTATGCTATGATGTCTGTGAGTCTTTTAGGGGAGGTTTGAAGCGTGAATGATGGATTAGTTAAGAAGGTAGATGGATCATCTTGTAGGTCTGACGTCCTTTGTGAATACTATTCTACTCTATATGTTAGTATGATTTTACAGGTCTGGATGCTTTGCCATTTAATAGCTGGATATCTCTCGTCTCTCATCCTACCATAGAGAATCATCCATAGCTTTTTCACGGATCTAGCCTGTTCAATATTAAGGGACTTTTCTTGAACAGCAGAGCGTCTCTGTTTTCTTATTTGGATTGGGGGTCCTTGTTTAAAGGCAGTAGGTGTGTGTCTCAACTCCCACATGGGGTCTAAAGTATGATGTCATGATGACTCCGACCCCTCTCCCTGAAATGGAACAATCTTACGTTTTGATCCTCTTTTCCAATTCCATACTATATATCCTTGAGCAAAAGCGATTCAGGAAACTTATAGATTCAACTGCCATATTCATTATTCAGCTTAGCATGGGTTCGGATGTGGGGCTTGGTATTGGGGCGGCAATGAGGTGTGGAATCGACAGTGTCATATCCCTTGATTTTACTGGTTTTGGACACGGCGTGAAATTGCTCTCCTGTTCTCTTCCTCCTCCTACTTCCCAAACCGAAACCACCCTCCCTGTCCCTTTTATTTTGGCTTCTTTGCTTCTTTTGGCTGCCTAGTATGTTGAGGAAATACTTGCGCTATAGGATGAACATTACTAGTAGATACTTCCATAGCTGATGCTTTTCCTCTTCATAGATAGCTGCAGCTGGCAGCTGCTGCTTGTAAAATGTTTATTCGGATTCTTGTTTTGCTGGTAGAGTGAGGATATAATATGCCAGGTTCTCATCGTGTCTGGTTAAATTCAATAGTTTGAGAGCTCAATCTGAATAGATTCTAGCCTATCTGACTGTAGAGAACTCATTGTAGTGTCTGGTAGCGATATATATGGTCAGGGGTTTATTCATTGACAGTCCTTGAATGCAAAGTGTACTTTTGTTGGAGAACCATCTTTTATGAAGACTAGACCGAGTGCATCAAGATTGGAATATAATTATATGTTGACTAGAACGTATTTTTTCTGTCAGAAACTAGCTATATCTGTTATGATGGGAGTTGGCTATACTTCTGTTATGAATATGAAGCTTGTGCTTGTGGGCAAGTTTTGAATCCAAATCATTAGACTTGGATAGTTGGACATGCCATATCTTCTTGGTTTCCTCAGCACATTATATGGAGAGTTTTGATTCTATCTCTGCTTGAATGGCGGTTTTGACTTTTTAAGGAATCCGGAGGCGCTTCACTAGTTTGATGAATCACTCTCAAGTCTTGGAGTTCCAGTTCCGTGCAATTTACTTTATGATCAAGTCGGTTGCCATCTGGGTTCCTGTTCTCATGTTGCTTTTCGCTTTGCAGGAAGCGTCTTTTCAGCATGATCAATGAATTACCAACAGTCTTTGAAGTTGTAACAGAAAGGAAGCCTATAAAAGACAAGCCTAGTGTGGATAGCGGAAGTAAATCTCGTGGCAGCAACAAGGTTAGATGATTGCCTATGTTTTTTCTTTATATTTTTGGAAGGACGTTTGTTTTACTAATAATATTTAAAATATTTATTTATTTTGTTCCGAAATAAAATGGGAACTAAGGATAACCGATAATATTTAGTAAAACCTTAATAATAAATCTAATATTCTAAGTTTCTAACATATTTGAACTTGCCGATTTTTATCATGATCTGGGTAAAATTTAAAAACTGTGTCTCTACTGTTTGGCTGAGTTGAACAAACAAATAAAATAAAGTAAAACAAAATAAGGTACAATGGTTACCATACAAACAATTTTTGAAACCGTCATCTTGAACTCGACATGGCCTTATGGCTGGGTTTAAATATGAGTAGCCTGATTCCATTCCCACCACCCCACTAGCTGTTTGCTCAAGGGGCGTCTTAAATTATTGCCGAGGGCCTATCATCTCGATCATTTGATAGATTTGAGTTCGTCAACTCACCAAATAATAGTTCAGTGCAGTAGAGTGAATTCTAAATGGATAGTTGCATAACCCATGACACATTCTAAGTCACAGCAGAGAAGCAAGGCTAACAGTGTATTTCTTGTGAAGAGATCAAGCGATGGCCAGGTGAAGAGCAACACTCCGAAGATAGCGGATGCAGATCATGAAGAAGATGATGAAGATGACGAGCAAGGCGAGACTCTCTGTGGTAGCTGCGGAGGAAATTATAGTGCTGATGAGTTCTGGATTTGCTGTGACATATGTGAGAGATGGTTCCATGGCAAGTGCGTGAAGATAACACCTGCAAAGGCGGAAAGCATCAAGCAGTACAAATGCCCATCCTGCAGCTTGAAGAGGAAGCCATAAAGAGCTCACTCCGAAAAGTGAAGCTAGACTGGGAAAATCGCAGTTTATTCTTATTTAGCCGAGCTGACATAGTGTAGGGACACTGCCCGTAGCTCGAATTTGCAGGTGCGCAGCCTCTTTGATGTGTTGTTATATATAGTGGTTGATGTTGTTTGTCACCCACCGAGTGTTTCTTTTATTTTCCCCCTCGTATTGGTTGGTTGTTATATATGAAGGTGAGAAGTATGAAGATAGTGTCATGAAATTCGTATCCAATTTAAGTACCCTATGTGCTATGATGAGGTATCAGCGACAGTCATTGTATTCTAACAATAGGAATCCTGGAAACAAGTGGTTCAGTGAATTGATGTTTGATGTAGTCTTTTCGCAATATGGTTTGTGCTTTTAGAGGCAATTATATATGTGCATAGCCGTCAATTGATGTAGGAAAAGAATCCATCCATATATCCATTGAATACAGAGCCGCTGTAGTTGATCACTATTGTTGGAGGCGTGGTAGCTTGAATTTGAGTTCTGTTCGGCACGCCATAAATCATAGAAATTTGAGTTCTGTTCGGCACGCCATAAATCATAGAAAAAGAAGCCATGTTTTATAGAGTAGTGTCGTCGATCACGGCTGTCACAGGCGAGGTAGTCGAGAAACCTGGAACCTATTTTCCATTAGGGACTTTGTAGTGCATAGAAGAGTAGAAGACTCCATGCCTGTTCCTAGATCATAAGTTGGTAAATGGTAAGGTACAATCGATCACTGATGTTGAAGCCTAGGTAGCTGCATCAGAATTCTTTTTGGAACTTATTACTCTTAATCGTAGTATCAGATTAGGGTTCTATTATGAATCTTGGAATATCAACAAGGTTCAGATCTTGCAATCAAGAATTTTTTTTACTAATAAGATGAAAGAAGATTAAATGGTTGCCAATGGACTGCTCGAATGAAATTACTTTCTTGCAGGAAAAATACTTTTTAACTCTTACAGGTCTAGGAAAATAATTGAGAGGGCATTAAACTGTGAAACGAAACTAGATCAGACCCATATCATGGGTTTAGTACCATGAACTGTTTAGCGGCTTCTCGAGCACAGCTGAGAAGTAAATCTCTATGATTTGTGGTTTGTCGGGCTTCCTCCCTTCAATCCATTTCAACGTGGTAAACCCGATGCTCTCGATGAGCGGCTTGTACATGTCCTGCCACTGATCGAGTCTACAAAAGAAGTGGTCGAGCCAAAATATGCCGCCGGGTCTAAGGACTCTGTAGATGTCATAGAGCAAAAACTGGAACAACTTGGTAGGAATCCAGTTGCTTATAACGTGCATCGAATGCACGATATCAAGAGTGTTGTCGAAGAAGGGGAGCCGTTGAGAGATGGTAATGTAGAGAGGTATGACTCCCCTCGAAGCTATGAAGTTGTTGAAAGGTGCGTTAAAATTCATCGAGGTGGTCACAATGGTTACGTTCTTCTCCCTCATCCTGACCGCGAATGTACCAGCCCCACCGCCGATATCCAGGCCTATTCTGAGTGTCCCGGGTTTCTTCATCGCTATTACCTCATCAATGGTGAATTCCAGTGGGTGTTTCCCCTCTCGTTCACGCCAACGGACAGGTTCCCTGCCTGTTAGAAGATGAAAGAGTTCATGGAATTAGCTAGCTAGCAATAGTTTTCTGCAATCCTAATGCAAAAAAGGAATGCTTTCTACGATACGCTAGTGATAGTTCAACTTATTCGATTGTCCATTTGATTATAGAATCTGTATTTGAGTGAACTTAAAGACCTTCCAGATTGAAGTAAATATTTAATTATGATAAACGTATATCAAAGTCTCGGGGTGGTTCATGTACTCCATTTACCTGCTTTGATATACGTATTAACCTTATAGTTCATGTTCTTTCAAATTTCAAAGAACCTAAACCAGGTAATGTCAACTAGATACAATGTTAGTAAAATAACAGCTTGGTTGTTTGCATACCTTGGAGATCAAAGCAGTCCTTGCAGTCATCACTACCCTTAGCAAGCCTTCTATTCACAAGGCATGTATAATTCTTGCAACTGTACGCGTTCCAGACAACCGAAGTGTCAGGAGGCGTAGTCCATTGGCAGGCAGGATAAGGAACAGGATCATCAGCGGCTGGAGCAGCAGCAGGACGACAACGGCGCCTGGGAAGTGGCTCACACCCTTTAAGGAGCAGCTTTTGAGCCAAGCTCTCATCATTCGGACACGAGCCATTAACCTTATAGTTCATGTATTTGCGGAGATCTTTCTTATAGAAGGAGCAAGCACGCCCCACCGGCGAGTACATGGTGTCGGAGTCAAATCTCTTGTTGAACCCGAAAGGTAGCTTTTGCCCATAGGCAAAGGTGACGAACTCCGGTGGAAGGTCTTCCTCGGGCTCATCCAGGCTCAATGTAATTCGGGTCTTTGTCACGATTTTCTCGTGGGCGAAGGAACAGGGATTGTATGTGGTGGATAGGAAGAAAGTGAGGAGGTTTGTGGAGAGGAGGAGGAAAAGGAAGAAGAGATGGCTTGGGAGACAAATGCTGGGTTTCTTTGCCTTTGGTGAATGTGAGCCCATTGCGTTCTTTTTGCTTGCCTGTAAAAGTGATACTGATCTCGTTGACTCTGGGTAATTATATGAAGGATTGATTCGACGTTGGAATCATGATCGAGCATGTTGTGGGGATGTAAATGTAATGATCAGTAGTTATGTAACTGGAATAATATTGCTAGTTCTTTTGCCGGCAAAGTTATATGGTTGGTATAGGACCAGAAGGCGCTGTATTAATTGGATCATAGCTTCTTATTAGGATAAAAACATTGAACTGCTAGTTAGCATAACAGTAAAGGTCAAATAACAACTGCTATGGCCACTTCATTGCTAATGATAATTTGAGTATGTAGATGTTTTCTCAAGTTCCATAGTATTATGTTATGAATAACAACGTTCAGGATTGCGCTTGTATGATTGTTAGTAACATAAGTTTATCTAGTGCATGAATTTTTGAGATAATTCATGAATCTGACGGTTACCGAGTGCTCATACATCTGATTAGCTTAGCGATAGGGTCGCTATGCCATGGGACATATGATTATAGAGTATAAATTGTGGTCATTTTTCAGTTAGGCTCCCTTAATTAGAAGATGCAGATATCAGGCCTAATATAGGCTGGCTGGAAGCTGCAGATGATGAAAGCTGTGATCCCCCTAAACAAGGTTAGTGGTGATCCTAGTGATTACAGATCTAAAATAACAAGTAGAAGACAAGAAGAACAACAACTAACTACTTAGAGTAGAGGCCAGGTCCATCGACGATTTACAAAAATGGAAATATTTTTTTTTTCTTCTTTTATATAAATATATATGACGTGAGATCTCAATATACATTGAGTAAGCTCGCGCGTGATGTATGTACAGAAGCAATACTCCGCAGCGCTTATATTCTAGATCAATATACGTAAGATAAAAACTTTCCAATGATTTTATTGCTCTCGTGAAGATAATATTTGAGTGTCCGAATCAGTTGAGTTGCATCCAAGTAACCGAGGCTGCGTAAATGAATTTGTATAAATTGACATATTAGAGCTGCAAATTATAAGTCCACGAGCATATAACAATCATGGATCTACTACTTATGACGCCGATAGGGTAGCAACTTGGAAAAGAAGAAATTGTTCGGATGCAAGATCGGTGCTTAAATTCAAGCGTGAAACCGATGATTATATCAACGATAGTAATGCAATTTGGTTGTAAAAGTGGTGGCTAGGATTTGTAGAAAAACCAACTCATATTATTAGTTTTTGTGAGATATATGTGTAACAATTACAGAGACATATTGGGTCACGATTACATGAATAAGTTGCTGTGATCACGATATGTTATCTTGTCATGAATGTGTAAACCAGCAGTTGTCATTCTTTTGGTGAATATAGGACTAGAAATATAAACAAATCAATGAGCAGGCAACAGGCAACTCGTTCTCGAAGAAACAATAATTGATCTTGATATGTCTCGTACGTGAAAGATCGGGTCAAGTAGACGACATATAGATTACTACAATAATAAGAGGTTTCAGAATTTCTGCTGCAGGTGGTTCCTTTTTGCCTTGCTGTGGCTGGCTGCTTTTTGCCAAGAAATTTCTGTTGGTTTTCCTGTTTCAGACTTCGTAATGAACTCGATATCGGTCAGCTGTTGGATCAACTCAGTTTCTTGGCTCGAGTGTGCCAGAGTCATCTTGACTACCTCAGGATTGTTGACGGTGGTGCATGACGGTGCCACAAATCAAATCGCGTGAAACTCCCGCGTCCTTCCCCGCATGGATCTGAGTTTGATGCCGCGTGATTTTGGATATAAGAAGAGAGAGGCAGAGAGCCGGGGTGAGGAGTAGAGAAAGGAAAAGAGAAAGTGGAGGTTTTTGAGTGGGAGAGAAAAAGGTGGAGTTCCTATTCACAAATACACACAAAAATACATTGAGGGTTTAAGGGATTTGTTTTAGAGATTATTATCTCTATCCCTTATTGTGAGATTCTCAATATTTTTTGAGTATAGCTACATTTGTATTCCTCATTTGATTAGTGGATTCTTCGTCGTCGGCGATCGCCGGTGGTTTTTCCCGAAAAGGGTTTCCACGTAAAAAAATCTTTGTCTCAATTTATTTTTGCGCACTCGTTATTGTTTGTGTTTATAATTAACCGACCCGTTCGTAACAAGGATAATGAATGTTCCCGAGTTCTGTTGGAGATGTTACAGTCCTCATTACCTGATTCTGTCCATACTAGTTTCCTCCAGGACAATTTCTTCTTTTCGTCTCCAGCCGCGACGACTTTCTTTCCTGGACTGATTGTTCCATAAACTAAATCCGTGATACTCAGTCCTGTTTGCTTCTGGGATTCTTTTGCTGCAGCCTAAGTATCCTTGTTGCACGCTTCAAGCTTTCCTGCAGCAGCTTTCTTACACCTTTTGGTTCACATATATGGTTGCACAACACCTGAAATGTGAGCCTTGCACGATCGACCAGTGTGTCTGTCCCCACGGAACTCATCAGTTTAACCTGCTCTTCTGTGACTCTAACCTATGATCTTTCCGTCATCAAGTAACATTTTCTGAGGGTATGTAGGAAGTCATATTTGAACGAGAAGGCTTTCATCGGTGATCTTCCCTTCTTGACAAAAACTTACCCAAATCGCAAACAGATAGTGTTGAGTTCAAGCTCTTCTGGTTTAGAGATCTGCTCAAAAAATCTTGAGTTCTTGACATAATTTCTTGCATCAACTCTTCTTATCAGGGCCATCAATACTTCATCTTGTCTTGCTACAGACTTCCATAATCCATAAATGATAACTGCAATGATAATAATAATGACTTTATCTAGGACAATATTATGAAGATGAATGGAACTCATTAATTGGTCAGAACCAATCCATAATCCTTGAGGACTAATCTTCAAGAACATACAGAATGTACACCCCACTTCCTGTAATCACATGCATCATACTCTCTCACAAAAAACTAGTTTGTCCCTTATTTTCTTGCAGGTTACGCTCTCCTCTTTCCAGGTCAAATATGCCTACTAGACACTAGTCACCATAGAATTGGCGACTACAAAGCTGCATTTTGCAGGTACTTCTTCTCATACAATCCAGTTATCTGATCGGCAACAACCCACATGATTGCCTGCCCTGGTGGGATCCTCATCAGCCTAGGGAGCAACCCCTTCCAAAGGGCCAACAACCCCTCCTCGGCATATATTGTTTTGATCGCATGGAGCATCCCCTTGTATTTCGAGTCGGGCCCTACACGGCCCTGAGCCATGAGCCTTGTTTTCACGACGTCGAAAGGACCTGTGCAGATGGGACCCACAGTTCCGGCCAGGAAACCTGAGATCATGAATTGCCATGGCAGGAGAACTTTGCCATCACCTTCTTGTCTTTGCCACAAAAACTTGTCAAAGGTGTACTTGGCAGTGAACATTGCAGCCTGATTTGTTCCGTTCCTCATGACTGTGGGCGCAGCCCCTGACCAGAGACCAAGAATTCCTTCTTCGCGTATGATTGATTGGACACAGTGAATGGGACCCTTGTACTTAAGAAGCTCAGGGCGCAATCCTTTCTGCTGTTGTAATCTGATTTTCACCACCTGGAGCACAATCAAGACAAGCCACTTTATTTGATGTCATCAAATAATCTGTTGAAGTTATATAGGTCACATGGTGCAAACAAAGTGAACAAAGATCCTACTAAACTATATCATCTCATCTAGGCCTTAAAATTTCTTAAGGGCGGTAGACCATATAAATCAGTTTTTACTCCCTCAAGCGCCAATCCCTTGCCTCATTTTGACAAGGATATCTTTTGGACGTATAAATTGAAACATACACAATCAATCTCAAAGGTCCTCCCTCACTGCCTCACATTCTCCACAATAAAAGCAACAAGTAAAATGCCATATAAGATAATTTTCCTGCAACAAAAATAATTCACACAAAATCATAAGACAATCAGGGGTGGAGGCAACTTGCTGGAGAATGCAAGCAGCTTCCTTATAATAAGAGAGCCTGATGAAGAAAAAGGAGAAGGAAAAAAATAATAACAACAGCACGGGATCACACAAAAATTTTCTGCCGATATGATGGGTAAGCAATTCAGATTTCAGTTCTGCACAAGTAGCAGCCTGCTCGGCGTAAGGCACAAAGGTCCGAAAGTATTTGCTGATAGGTTCTATTCATGACTAATGAAGTAAGTATATGAGAAGACGACAGGGGCGACCACTCCTTACTAGCCCATGTGCAACATGAAACAAATGCTGGTTACAACAATTTTTTTAGTAAATCCGATTCTGATGCAAACATCTTGGTGGAATTGAAAGCCAAAGCCATTCAAATTTTACTATGGATAATAGTATCAAGTGTGGATTGATGAAACTAACAATTTTATATATTCATTCACTTATACTATTTCTTTTTCTTTTTCTTTTTCATATACTTTTAAGATTTTCCTTTTTCTTTCTTTTGACAATGATAAACTAACAAATTTCAACACTGGAGAAAAAGGATCCAAGAGATTAGAGATCCGAAGTTACTCTTATCATGCCCAATCATTTCAAAGTGGTTCTGAACAAGAAAGCGTTTGGAAAGACGCCTTTATTTATGCCTGCATCAGATGCATTATAGAGATCTCTCTCTTTAGCTTTTGTCTCTCCTCCTTATCTTTTTTTCCCCTTCTTCTTCTTCTCGGATAAACAGGTAAACCTTTTTCATTAGATTGCATCCAATTACAACTGTTGCCCCACCTCCCAGGCAGATCTAGACTCAAAGCATCCTAAACTTGTAGCATTTCTAACCGCTTACAAGTTAAATATCACACTGCACAGCATACCATTCAGATGTTAGAGTCAATCCTTGTTTCAATCATATCTCAAAATTTCTTTACGACTTCCTATACATATAACGGTTAAAGAGTTGAGAGTGACTAAGAAAATCCTCATGGAGTCAGACGATTGTGCCACGGACTAGGGATAGCTAAAAAAACTAAAATCTGCTTCTTTTGGGCGATATGAGAGGCAATGAATCCTTTGATATTTACTAGCAAACGTAAATCTAGCTAAGAAAAAGGCTGTTACTCTTCATGCAAATTTGCTAGGAGGGTGCAAATTTTCAGGCTATTGCGATGTTTGTTTATTCCTCAAGCCATTTGAATAAAGAGGGATTCTCATAGCAGAATTGGTGGCACCAAATAGTCAATGGTGTCGGACTGAAAAGAAGATTAGTATGAGCTCCTCCCACTTCTTCTTCGGACATAGATTAGGAATATGGACGTAAATAGCCGCAAAGCTTATCAGGTGATATGAAAATGAGAGCTTTTGAAGTGCAAAGTACAGGTACTTGTTTTAGTGATAGCATGTGCATGGTTCAAAATACTACTGAGAAAGGCATCATGAGGGGCGATGAGAGTAGAAAAATAAAAATAGCAGAATACCATGAAGCAGAATTGTAGTGGTCAATTTCTATATGATAAATAAAAGTTCCTAATGAACAGAGTCCTAGGATATGTATGCTTGCCATATATGCCTAGAAATAAGACAGATAACAAATAGTGTTAGGCTACAAATCTCGGTGAAGCTAATTTATATATCCCATCTTTCTTGGCCATTCGCATACTCCTTTCACAATGGTCGTATTCTACCAGAAGTACCTGACATTGGCTACGCTATTCATTTCTAAAAGAAGAAAAGTATTTTGGCATTCTAGCAAAAGAGAAATTGACAGTAAGTTGACCATTTTCAAGTACAATACAACACCAAAATTGTTTCAGAACTCTTATGTCATTTCTAAGGAAAAGGATTCCGGGTGATGAGATTCGGATGAAGTCATAGTAAAGTATCTACCATATGACTGATCCCATAACCCAAACAATGCTAACCATGCTGGTCAAGTTGACAATTAATATGCAAATTATCTCTCACCAATGCCAAATTGCCACTGCAATAAGAGAAGAATACAAGGCTGGGAAAATCTGAAGGAGCTGAAAAGGATGGATGTAGCTAAAGAGATCAAGGAACACTAAATCATTCACTTAAGGAGAAAAAAAAATCGATGATTAGAAAAGAAAGGGCTTCAAACACGACAAGTATGAGTGCAATTAGCAGCCTTCCTTGAGGGAACAGCACTCCAACTAATCTCTATGAAAATTAGAAAGAACCTAGAAAAATAAGAAGTTCAAAGCATTCATACTTCGTAATTCACTTCGGTACCCATGATACAGCTCCAGCACAAAGAAAAAACAAATGTCAAAGTCCAGGCTTCAGAAAAAAAACATTTGATTTCCCTTTTAAACAAATTTGGCCAGAGTAGAATTGACGCCTAACAAAAGGCTCCTATATCTAGCTACCTTACTTCTTCCTTGAAGTACTTTTCAGTAACAAGGGAAGTTTCAAGATCCATGCTACAGGCAGAGCAAGCAGTTTCACGCTCTCAGAAATTATCCTCAACAGTCAACACTCCCACAGAATGAACAAGCACTCTCTCCTACCCTCCCTATTCTGAGCACAACATACGAACCATTATTTACTACATCCCACTCTGCAATTCTTATTCCTTACGTCGATTCTTCATGCAAAACCATCCACAAATGGAACTATGATTGACAATAATAACAGAAAACCTGGGCGTACATGCTAAGTGATGGTGGGATATCTCCCACTGAAAACATAAAAAACCAATTTTAAAGCAACACCAAGAAATTCCTACTTTTGCTTCTCAAATAGGTGAAACTTAATGGAGAGGGCAAGCAAGAACTAACAGGATAACCAAACTTGTTTTTTCTCTCCCCCAAATTTTGACTCTTCTTTCCACAATTCACAATGTGATCATGCCATCTAGCATCTAACCAGTGCCTTCTCACTTAACACGGATAGCAGTATCAAATGAACAATACACAGCACCAAGTTATCCTTACTACATGATCCCAATCTTCCCTCTTCTTTTTACCTCCCACTAACATCCGTTCCTAACACAATACCCTCAACAACTACTTCTTAAAACACGTAATTTTTTGCTATTACCTGGTTAATACGAAGCCATTCTCCTCAATCTCACACAAGGCCCCTCGAAGGTACGACCAGTTCATGTCACACCCGTTCCGATACAATCAATTCTACCAAAAATCCGAACCGATGACAGAAGTTCCACATCACAATCAAAACCACAGTTGATGGCCTCACCTCAAACGGAGTGACAATGACGAGGGCCTCGACGACGCCAGCGCCGAACCCGGACACGAGCCTCCCGAAATCCCCAACCTTACCGGTCCTCTCATCCCTCAAAGCACCCTGCAAGACGGCGTTGGAGCCCATCCGGAGCGCGTACTTGAGCGTGAGGTGAGTGGCGAACGGGGTGAGTCCCTTCCAGAGAGCGCGGACCCCTTCGGTGCGGGCGACTTCGGCGCCGCAGTGGAGGATTCCGGTGTACTTGCCGGATCGGTCGAGCTGGAGCCGGGTCTTGATGACGTCGATGGGCTGCAGGCAACAGGCTTCGACTATGCCGCCGAATGAGCCCGAGATGGCCTTGATGTGTGGTGGGATTGTGGGTTGGGATTGGGCCCGAGAGGGGTCGGCCATTTGAGTGAGGAGGGATCCGAAAGTGGTGGCGTCGGCGGCGGAGGAGAGGTGAGCGAGGAATTGGTTGGTGTCCTCACTCTCTCCTTCTGGCCTCTCCTCCGATTGCTTTCGTTGTTTTTGTATGGTCTGATTGCTGTTTCTACCTGAAAAGTACGATGGGAAAGGTATGTCAAGCGCAAGGGCTCGAGCGTGCCGACTTGAGGCAAAGTCTAGACGTTCCACGCGTTTGGACTTGGACGCTGACTTCGAAACGTTCAAGAGCCAAGCGAGCATTGAACCATGTTATTTGTGTTGATTCGAATTACGCAAAGCAAAACGTTCGATGGCGACAAGGCTCGTTAGGTTTTAGGCCTTGAATTGAAGAACTGGATTACTTGGTGGGGATGTGTGGCTGTTCTGCACATGGAATTTCTTCAGTTATCTGTAGCATGGGGAACCAAAGAATGCCTTGATGTCCAAACGCAAGTGTAAGCCCCTTTGACCATCCTATGTTTCCCTTAGCATAGGGTTTGTTCTTGGTGTGATACTAGCCTTGCACTTTGATGGGAATGAAACGAACCTTGGGTTATTGGTGAACGAGGAACGCTCGAATCATGCTTAATCGTTGTGGCCAAGAGACAAAAACGATATACTAAGTTGAATGATCCAAACGACAAAACGTGTTTAGCCGAATGCTTAGACCATGGGGTGTGACGTTGTCATGCGACGATGACCCTTGGTTGTGAGAATGAGTCATGATGAAACCGTGAAGGAAATGCAAACAAATAAGGAAGCAAAGTTGGGATATTTTCTGAGCTGAAGGCATGGCCCAGGCGGCGACGGTTATGTTGCAGAGCGGTTGGAGCAATTTGACTTGTTCCTGAGCAGTTATGTATGTCCCTGACGGTTGTATTGACTCATGAATAGATCTGTTCACTTAAACTGCGTCTGGCAGATCTTTCATATATAGAAACGTTTTGTATAGTTTTTGGCATGGGAGCATAGCATCAGACCCGGACAGATAATCGATCCGACGAGACCTTCGGTCAATGGGTCACTGGTTCGACCGGTTGAACTAGTGGTTGAACAGTTTTATAATATTTGATATTTGAAATTTTAAAACATTTATATATTTTATTTGATTTATATTTATGAAATATATATATTTACATACCATATATATGTTTCAAAGAAAAAATAACATAATATATGTGTTAGTTCTACTAATTAAAGGAATTTTTTTTTAATTTTTAAACTTTTTTTTTTGGACCGGTTCGACCAGTTGGGTTTTACCCCTTTTTTATCCGGGTTTACTGAGTTTGGCCAGTTCAACCCAGATTTGACCGGGTCAATTGTTTATTTGGTTTTTTCATTGAACCGATCTGATAAGATCATTGGGTCGTGGTTCAACCGGTTGAACCACTTAGATCGATCCGGTTTTTATATAGGCATGAGAGTAATGTCTTTGTGATATTGACAAAGTATAAACACACGTGTAATGCAAGTCTGTAAACCTAGACTATAAAGGGTTCCTTTGTTGTAAACGATTTATAATAAAGTTGGGAGTGTTTCTTGTAAACGTGAGCATTAGTTCATTTGTTACTTTATGGTATGATTGCGTGATTCGTACAAAGGCGTAAGGCTGACTATTTCCCGAGAATCAAGCCGCACAGAATCAAAATTCGCTAAGTAAACCTCGCGAAAAAATTTGACCCTGTGACATCTGACAGTGTGTGGTATTGAATATCGATACTTTTGTCGTTTTTCTTAGTTAATGAAACATACTACTCTCCTCACAAAAAAAAATATTTTTTTCTTGGTGAGTGCGAAAACACTCATATTTTATTTATTTAGAAAATCTTTTCGTTTGTCACATTACAGTTCTTTATGTCGTATTTTTAGTTTAGTTTATATTTTGGGACTTGGATAGTGTCGTTTGCATATTTTTATTATAAATTTGATAAAGAGAAACAACTTCCGATTATTTGAATAAATGACGGAAAACTAATGACGATTGTGGTGTTGAAGATTGGAGTTTGTACGAGCGTTGATAATGACTTTGATGATTTCTAGTGAAGCTCACGTGCATTAGATGATGACGTTGATGTTCAAAGATATTTGGAGCTATTTTGGAGCTAAACCAATATGTTTGAAGTTGAACTATAAAAGTAAAACGACGCATAGAAGATGATTCGAGGCCATTTCAAGAGTGATAATGACGTCCTTTGAAGTGTTTTATTATTATATAAGGGCTACGTTAGATATACCATCGATAAGAGGGAGTTCAAAGCAAAAAAATACTGTTTTTGATGGTTTCAGCCTCCGCCACGACCATGACACTTATTGAACTCGAGTAAGACTTTTAGATTCAAAGACCACGACCGCCACGATCGTGACAAACATGGTCACGGTCGTGATGAGTATTATTTTACCAGATTTTTAATAGATTTACCTAGTTTTCACTCCATTTTTACTAGGTTTTTAGTTTTTCTATAAATACCATGTTATGTATTCGGATTTAGTAGAGATTTTGATCGTCATTGACGACAAGATTATTTAGTTTAGGTCTCTTTTTATCTTCTCTTTAATCGGTACGGATTGGATCTCGGTGCTTTTGCTTATTATAGCTACGGATCTGGATTGTTTATCATCACATCTTCATTTTGAAGCAATGTATCATCTCTTATCCTTCAATTCTTTTCTAATATGATTTTGATCATGATGATGCAGCTTTTGATGATGAGTGTTGTGTTTGATCAAATAATATTTGAGTAGTCGATTCGTACGGATTGATTGATATATATAGTTCGAGCGTAAAGGATGGTGAGATGAGTTAGATTAACAAAAACCAGATTCGCATGATGATGATTGATGCTAAAGGTTTGAACTTTATAACGATTAATATATATTGTCACTTAGTTTGATCACCTAGATTAAGTTATGAGTTGATCTAGATGAAGATTGTTCTCTTTCAATCATAATTAGTAGCAACTAAACACGTTTGATACATTCTTTTTTGGTTATGACATGATTAAAAAGTTTTAGCATGTGAATGAATATATATATATATATATATATATATTCTTTTTTACAATTGATTCATGTTTGATATGTTAATTGTTTGATTCAATCCTTAGTTTGACATATTTATTCTCTTTTGATAATCAATAATCTAAAGAACGTAATTTAAGGAGTCCTCTTTATTGCAAATAAATCATTCTAAATGATGAATCGTACTTTATGAACATGCATGATTGACCTTTGAAGGTAGAACGAAATTGATCTACTCCTTATCTTTTAATTAATTAAAAAATACCTTTATTCATTCCGAAACACTTTAATGTCTTATTTGGTTTAAATAACTTTTTAATTAATTCATTTAATTTGAAAATTCCTACTCATCTTAATTTTCATAATTTTAATAGTAGAGAGAATAAACAATATTTAGTTTGAGATTGTTGAAGGTAGTGTCGATGTTGGAAAGGGTTTCCTGGTGAGTGTGATGAAACCTTGGGTTAAGCTGAGTATTGAGACCCCCAAGTCCTATTTCCAAGCTGTTCGGGGTGATAATAAGACTCATGATCCTATTGTTCGTAATAGAGACATGGCCAAGGGGATGAGGTTGTCGTATGTTGATTAACAGAATGATGATGAGATTTGTATATCTCATAACGAGGTAGCGAACGCTTGTACTAGAATCAGTCTCTGATTGTACTTGCTCGATGATTTCATCCCTTTTACTAGAGTGGTTGGATTTGTTAAATCACTATGGAATGATGTCGTCACTCCTGAGATCCTATTCCATGATCAAGGGTACTTTATTTTTCGGCTTGGTTATGAAGCTGATAAGTTGAAGATCTCAAGTAGATCCTGGTTTATCTGGACAAACCCTTTGGTTCTTCGAGGGATGTTGTTCCTATATGGATTCAACCATCTAACCTGGATCTCCAATTCTGGGGAAAAGATCCTCGGAGAAACTAGCTAGCATAGCACGGTTGGAAGACCATAACCAATCGACCAACAACTGATGACGGTATCGAGGAACGAAAAAAATGTAAAAAGAGCAAGAAAGCCTAGCTCAAGAAAAGCAGATAACTTCCCATCGAAAAACAAACAATTCACGGCCTGTTCATCTACTGCCAGTGAAGCGCACCACACAATAGCGATATGCAAATGAACCATCCGTGACGAGGGAAAAAAAACAGTCGAACAAACTGAGACTGCAACCATCAAACAGGTTTTTTCTTATTTTGTTTGAAATATACATCAATCCGTCAAACAGAAATCATTCACATGGTCAAGAAGTAGAGACCAGCAGGACAGACAAGTTTCCGTGCCTCAATTCGGCTACTTCTTGCTCCGCCTCCTCATACTCATCTTCATCTGATGTTGCCCTTTGTACTACTCTGGTTCAGCGACAAGGTCATTCATGTTGCTCTCAGCCTCATTGAACTTGATCTCGTCAATCCCGTCACCTGTACACAAGTGCAAGAAAGCCTTCCTCCTGATCATGGCAGAGATGAGATGGCTGAGGTCTCCAACTGCAACATGAAAGCCACATTATCAGTTCACTTTGAGACATGAAAAAAGAGTTGACAAATCACCTAATGCAATATAAGCTCGAATGGAACAGCGTTACCAGGGGCATTTAACATTGAGGATCCACTGCTCATTAAACTCTTTGCTGCTCATCTTGACAAGGAACATGACTGAACCAGTCTGGCCGCAGCTGTGGCGTGGGTCAGCAGAACACATCACGATCTTGTTAGCATTCCGCATCTGTTGGGTCTCTGCCCTGTACGGCTGTGAGCCTCTCGAGGTCAATGGGGCAATCCCATCAGAACAAAAGTGCAGACAAGGGAACAATATGAAATTAGACGCAAGTTTCCTCAAGTCCAAGTTGAGTAGTCCTGGGAAGCGGAGGCAGCAAGGTACACCGCTCATTGTGGCAGATATGAGATGGCTGAGGTCTCCCACTGCAACATGAATGCTACATGGTCAGTTCACTTTGAGACAAGATGCAGAGTTGACAGTAATCCAATGGAATGTAAGCTCAGATAAAACATAATTACCAGGAACATTTAACACTTTAGGCAAGGTGAACACCACCTTCAAGCTCTTGGAAGGGATGTCACAGACATTGGACTTCACAGTGTTGGAGTTGTGGGCGTTGATCATCTGTTCGTCAACCTGTTTGGTTCGTATCTTTCCATGGAACATGACTGAAGCTATCAGGTAACAGCCATGGCATGGATCACAAGCATATTGTCTGGAGGTCAAGTGCAGACCAGGGAACGCGATGAGGCTAGCAGCAGGTTTCCTCAACTCAGAGTTGAGATTAGGAAAGTGGAAAGAAAAGTTGAGATGGTTTAGGTCTCCAACTGTATCATAGAAAGCCAGCAGGCCACATGGTTCAGGTCTCCAACTGTAACACTTTTGAGACGAGAAATTGTAAACAATAATCTAAGTGCGCTTCTAGTTTAAACATAAAATTGTTACCAGGTGCAATTAACAGTGAACATGTAACTTTTGTAGCAAAAGTTTTCCCATTTTTGCAACAGAAAGAATCAAGCTGGGACGATAGCATATACTCCATTCGACACAACTCACATCGACACCCTAAATAACATCATCTTGCAACACAAATAACAAAACAATCCATTCGACACCCTACAACTAGAATACAGCAGGATTGCAATTATACTTTTAATCTTGAGAGAGGGAATTTCTTTTAGACACAAGATATTCAGGAGTCCGAAAGAAGCCCTAATTCAACTAAAGTTTCACATTCCAACAGGAAGGATTACTTGTGGAGAAATTAACTCTGCACGAATTTAGTCTACCAAAGAAGAAAGAAGTACACAAAAAACTGCATAAATTAATCGAATATAGAAGAACCAACCGATCCATTTTAAGGGAGTTAGGTTTCTGAACACAAATATAGAATACTCATGAAAGAATCAGCTCCACAGTCAAAGACTTAAATACGCATTGTACTGTACACTCATTCAGAATCAAGAGTGAAGAAAACATAGCTCAAAAGCATCAAAACTGAACATATCAGATTGGAAGTTTCATCATATCTTAGAATCACTTAGACTCGATCAAAGAACTGAGATTAAGACCATCTAGGGTCTCATGTACCTTGTGCTGCAGCCTCATCTTCACTCTCAAGCTCCTGCATGCAGCACAATCACCAAAAAAAAAAAAGAAGAAGAAGAAGAAGAAGAAGAAGAAAGCATAATGAGCTAGACTCTTCATAATAGCTGCAATAAAGAACCAAAAAACATACCTCGGAGCGCCTCCACCTTGTGTGTTTCCAGCGCATCACTCATGGGAAACCCAGAACCGCATTTCTTGAAATTGCACTTGAATGATCGACTTTTGTGCACCTCGTCTTCATGAGACTCGAGTCCTGCCTGGGTAGAAAACCCGATTTTGCAACCGCTGTACTTACACAACAACGGAAACTGCCCCACATGAGTATCCTCGTAATGCTGGTCCAGCCCTTTCTCAAATTTAAACCGCAGAGACCACATGTAAATTTCTCCCCGCCATTCTTTTCGGCGTGACGACGATGCTTTCCCTTGCCCATCTACAACCAAACATACGAACCAGATCTATGATGCATACTAAGGTTCTAAGGTATCAAAACCAAGATTCGATATAAAGACCAAGATTCGATATAAAACACAATCAAACCAAGATCAATCGGAGATCAAAACCCTAATACTATGAAACTGAGATGCTAATCATTCTTACAATCAAACCAAGATCAAAAGACAACTTCACAATCAAACGTAGATTGAGTTCATTGACAAATCAAACCTCAAATACCAAATCAATCGGAGATCAAAACCCTAATACTATGAAACTGAGATGCTAATCATTCTTAATATCAAACCAAGATCAAAAGGACAACTTCTCAATCAAATACGACCTCAATGCCGAAATTAAAACCTAGATTGAGTTCAGTGACAAATCAAACCGCAAATACCAAATCAATCGGAGATCAAAACCCTAATACTATGAAACTGAAATGCTAATCATTCTTACTCTGAATGGGTGAAAGCAGTGCTTCCGATCTTGGAATCCAGCGTTCTGTTCTTCGTCACGCTTACCCTTTCCACGACCTTCACTTCTTGGATATCAAGGGTTTCGACACAATTCTTATTTATATAAAGGGGTAATTGCAAGTAATGAGCCATCCAATATACTGCGATTCATTCTAACAAAATAGACTAGCATTTCACTAGTAAAAACATTGTTTCTTAAAAGTTATAGAAAATGTAACGCGTATTATAAGACATAATCATAAGTTGAGATGACAAACTAAAGGAATATAGTGGACACAAAAAAAAAGAAAATTAGTAATTTGAAGTTGATTTAGAAAAAAATGTACTGAACAAATCGACCAATTACCAAACGACATCGTTTCAAGCAAATGAATAATACCAAGTGACGCTCAGTTGAGAAAATAGGATCGACTCCTATAAATATGCAACTTAAACTTTACCGATGATTAATTGACCGAGTGTTCAAGTATCAATTTAGATACACATAGAACAAATCAATCAATTAATCGACAATACGGTTTAAGTCAATAGCACTAAAGCCATAGCCAAAGAACAAGATCCCTCGAGAAACCAACTCCAACCATATCTTTGAAAAATAGATCTATTTTTCCATATCGTTTTGGATGAATAGAGAGAATAGACCCATTGATCAAGGGCATGGCTTCAAGCAAATGATATACAACAGAATTTAAGGGTTTGTGGTGATTGAAGTGTTTCTCTTGTAGAGAAAACAAGTATCGCAAAAGGGAGAGGATTTAGGAGGACCTTCATGGAGTCTTTCCAAACAATCAAGATAGATCTCGGTTTGAGAGAGGGGAGAGGAACATATCTCACCACGGACTCATACCAATCAATAAAAAGAGAATTGATGGTCATAGATTTATTTTCTCTACAGATGATCCAATGGCCAATAATTAGCCACGTAAGTATTTGACCCAGTTAGTTAATGCTAAATTTAATTTTCAACGTTACGCATGTTGTCACCCCCTACGTGAAAAGGCTTCGAGCTCCTCTTTCTTTCTTTCTTTTTTTTTTTTTTTTTTGATGATATGATATGATATTATTATTATAAAAAATAATCAATTTTAGAAAAAATAAACTCAATTAAAACTAACATAAAATATAATCCCTTCGTCTTATTATAATTATAATATTTATTTTATATATGTAAATTTAGATTTATCTTCTTTCTCTTTCAATATTAATTCTCAACCGCATAATCTTTCTCTTTTCAACTTTTTTAATTCCTACCACATAATATTTTCTAAAAATAAAAATATTACAAACAATTATTTTGGGACATAGGTAGTATCTTAACTTATTAAAATGAAAACAACATCTCGATTCCTTCTCTCATCATTCATCGTATATTCTTATCCCATCATCATCCCAATTAAATACTCCCTCCATCCCATAAAAGACGCAACGTATACGTATTTTGTATTATTTTATATGCATGAATACAAATCTCGTTTTTATATCAAATAGCGTCTGATCGTCCCGCAACATATATTAGGTCAAAGTACGTAACTTACACAACCATTGATGTTTTAGGATAAATTTAATAAAAATTATGTTTGATTGTCGTTGCACGCATGTCAAACTTTACATCGACACGCATGCCGGGTCAATTGCAAACATTCTTTTCAGGACAGAGGGAGTATGAATTTTAATATCTCAAATCTAATATAAAATATTTGGATCAAATCAAAAATATAATTATAATATCCTGAAATTTTGATATTAAATATTACAAAATATAACGTTATTTAAAAATACGAATAATATAACGAATACGTAACGTTAAATATAACGGTATAAAGTATGTGTTTAACAAATGTACGTATTAAATATAACATACGTGCGACGTTATAACGTAACATTATAACGCTATAATACACGTATTTGAGCTAATAAAATACAGTCCCGAAAACATTCAAAATTTACAAAGAAACAAATATCACTAAATTAGAAATAATTTTATGTTGATGTTGACTCAAACCGCCTTTGACCAACCGCCACCGCCACCACTAGCCACCGTCGCCTTAGTCCTCATCCGGCCGTCGTCGCCTTTGATCTTATCTGGCCGCCTTTGTCTTCATAAGGCACAAAAAAAATCTGCACGTCTCTTTTTTCCTTTGCTATAAATACGGGCAGAGGATTTGAGAGAAGCAATCAGACACAGAGCCAAAATCTAAGAGAGACTGGAGAAGGGAGAGACGCAAGAAGAAGAAGAGAAAGGGAGAAGGCGGTTGAGAGATCAGACCCGCAGTTCGATACGGCTATTCAGATTTGGTGGCATATTCACATATTGTTAGCGAGGCGGTTGAGAATGAGCCTTTGTCATTCAGGGAGGC
>JAOVYX010013065.1:0-32460 GCA_035668315.1 Drosera spatulata
ACAAAGGAGACAAAAGAAGAAGGAATCAACTCCAGAAGTGCGCCTCATCTCAGCAGAACAACAACCAGTCCAGACAGAAGCCTCAGTATGAGAAATCTCAACGAATATCAGAAGTGAAGCAACTGCAATTGCGGAAGAACCTACTACAGATCAACCAATCGCCACAACATCAGAGTAGCCCTCTACTAAGAAAACCAAAAGTCAGGCAGGACATCAACTTAACCAAGATTAAGAAGTAAACTATCCTCCATCAATTTCTGAGCCAGAAGTATCAGCAACAGTAGAACATATAGTACAACAAAACAATGACTATGAAGATCATCAGCAGAACAAACAAATGGAGAAAGTCACTACATCACAGGAAGTCATTATCCAGTCAACAACTCAAGTACAACGTGACACGGAAGCAAAAGGGTCTCAGATAAGAGAGTTCATCATTCCAACTCAACCATTGCCACCTAGGAACTCTTAACAGCAACAGAAGGATCTTTTCATTGAGAAAAGAGAAGTAATGTATTCCAAGTATAGCGAGGAAATACCTCTCAAACGCATACTTGTACTAAGAAACGGACCTAAAAGAGCAAGATCACTAGTAAATTTCCCAAAAAGGTATTGGGGAAGGAAGAAGACATATCTGAGCCATTGGATGAGGAATCCAGCAAGGAGTTTGATCCATTGTTCGAACGTTATGGAAACTAGGTATCTGCACTAGCAGCTTATCACCATACTTCAAACAGAAGAACAAACGTAACAGAAGCTGGTCTGATGCAAGGTGCAACACCGGTTCTATATGAGGATCTGTTGACGAATCTTCTGAAGACAATGAATGCCACTCTAGTATCAATACGAGTCAGAGAAGAGCATATTAGAAGATCGATTACTGAATTACCTGCTAAGAAAACCGAACTGGCAGCTTTGGAAAATTTTCTAGTAAGCAAGGATGATGATCCACTTAATTGTGGTCAAGATGAGAACATATATGATCCACCAATATCTCCATCAGAAAAAGAATTATTGAGGAGCTAATCAACCTCAGCAAGAAGGATACTGAAAACATGAAGAATGAGGCAGCCGGTGTACCTCCTCTGCTGTAAACCCTAGTCAACATAATGCCTAGGATGACAGCAGAAGTAGTAAAACCCAAAAAGTGTCGTCTCAATACACCGAAACTATCTCTAACGGAATACCGTGTATTTCAACAGAGACATACACAGCAGAGCATCGAGATAGCTGAGCATGGGGCAGTCTCAACCCCTCTTACCAGAAGAAAAGCCTTGACAATCAGAGGAGGAAGAAAGAGTAGCAAAGACAGTAAGGCTTCAAACCTGGCATGCACAGCAGAATAAGAAGAACTACTACCCACAACAAAGCCAACGACTTCAACAGCAGAGCTGACATTGTCCTCATACCAACAAGCACTATGACTACCACTCAACCGGATTTCTCTACAATACGAAGGAAAGTGGGTCCAGTGACATCAATTCATCCAGATGACAGAAAACCGAAATACAAGGGTAAAAGAGCAAAACTACGAAAAGAAAAGTTCCTACACACAATCAGAACAGCCATTCCAACAGAAGAGTCTCAGAGACTAGCAGAATTTCCTTCAATGAAGTTGACAATCAAATCACTAACTCCTCTGCAGAGGAAATACTCATAACCGTAAGAGAGGCCACACCACACTTATCAAACTTCCTACAGGACAGTCCTCTTCAAATTCCAACACTAGAGTCACAATCATCTGAGGAAATCTTATTTGGAATCTATACCATGACCGCACAACAAGCCCTCTTTAGAAGTCAATTTGATACTCGTCTTAACCTTCTCACTACCAAACTTCACAATGATTTTGGTACTGATAATCACGAAATCACTAGATGCACAACCTACACCCTCAGAGAGGTCGAGAAGAATCCCAAACAAACACACATCAAAATCACTCAACTCACTCTATCAATTCTGTTTTCGGACAGAGCTACTCAGAAGCTTGAGGTGGCTCAGAAGACCATGAAGATCACAATGGATATAACCCACAAAATGCTGACTAAGGATTTGATATCATCAAAGAGAGACTGAAGACCCTTATTGACAAATAGGAGTATGATCGTGCACATCTCAACCAATGATTTCATGGTATGATCGTGCATATTTATTGTTCTCAACGATTATTTTAAGAAACTGGTGAACAAGTAACCATTATACCATGAAACTCAAAATCCAGCAGACAGCAAAGTTGAGCTAAATAATCAGTAGAATTACTCATTTGACTCTGCTGATACATCGTTTCGCTCAAAACAAATCTATTCAACCCCCTTCTAGGTTTATTTTCTCCTTTTAGACCCAAAAGTTTTTATTGTTAGTAATAATTATCGCAAAAAAAACTGACAACGATTGAAAATATTTTACAATTAAAGCCAAGAACTTTTGCCAAAGCTAAAAAGAAGACAAAATTTTTTTGTATCACTTACTATAACAATTTGATAAATGTCATAATTTCAGTAAATAAGAAAAACCGGAGTAAAGCCAAGGATAACAAAGAAAAGCAGCTTTTAAGGATCTCATAGGATGCTACTTGAAAATTTCGTGATAATATCTTGCAGATAGTATTAAGAAGACTCGTATATTTATTCTGTTTACCCGAAAAGAATTTTACGAAAATATTTGACAACATTATTAAACATAAATAAATTTTTTAAATAATTGAGAAGTTAATTTTATAATATTCTTTTTACATTGATTTTGTCTCATGCGAATGATTTGACCTTGGATAAAAAAAAATCAACTTTCGCATTACAGTATTTGAAACTTCATTCAAAAAGAAAAAAAATCATTCAGTTTTAGTTCATTCAATTTGTCGTCTATTCATTCGTTTTATCAAGTTAATTCTTGAATTTTATCATTGATTATATGGAAATATGATAATTCATTATGCGAAAAAGCTGCTTCTATTTTTTTACTTGAAAACCTTTTTACAAAAAGATTAAATATAAAAATATCATGGATTATATATATTTCAAAAATCAATTAAATATTCTCGATAAAATCGAAATAATTTCAGAACATCCAACATGGTATTCACGTAACAAACAAAATATTAACAATAGAAAGATAAGTAGTTCTAATAAATAACCAATAATCAATTTGAATTAGTCATTTATAACATTATGATATTTTCCACGTATTACATGGACCACATACTAGTTATATGAATTCTATAATTTCTCCTTTCAAAATAAAAAAATAAGAAATAAATGTAATAAACACTTTATTGTTTATTTTCGTTATATGTTATGTCGTCTGATTGACCGTAAGCCTTAGAAAACTTGAGGTCTTACAATCACTGGATCAATAGGGCAAGTGTAGCTCCAACAAGCCTAGAATTAGAGAATAAAAGAAATTTGAGTCAGCAAACCTGACACGTCCGTACGCCGTGCAAAGTAGAATATTTTACGTTTACTTACGTTTTAAATTTATTTTTATTAAAGGTAGTTATGGAAGTAAATATCGAATTTAGAGGAACGGTTTATGTAATTATTAAGCTTGTAATGATCACGATCAAACTCTACCAATTCTATGAAGAGTGATAAATTGGGGTTTTATTTTTTACTAATTAAACTAAAATTAAATTAAATATTCTAAACTATGATAGAAATGAATCGATGTGTTTTTTTATACGACACAAAATATAGGAACGTAGATTAATTATATACCTTTTAAAGGTCAATCATGGATGATTATCACATTGATTTGTCATTTAGATAGATTTGCCCGTGACACTTTTGGGCATAAAGTATCACATTTACTTAATTGTTAATTGCAAATGAACTTTTATAATTAACCTAATCTATTTATTGTAAATATATCGATAAACTCGTATATATCAAAAATAAATAAATTGAATCAAAGCAAGAGAATTACCAAATACAAACACATATAGTAATGAGTTTAAAAAATATAGGTTTACATGCAATCAATCAATAACAACATGACAATGAGTTTAAATCATGAATTGTTATTTTGCTACCAACTTAATCACTTAGCGCAATTATTAGTTAGGTTATGATATCAATAGGTGATCAATCTAATTTATTTCATAACATGTAATTAATTAAGAACGGATTTCATGAACCAATCATCATATACGAATCTGATTTCAGTGATCTAGTTCATCTCATAATCTATCCCTATTATACGACTACTTACTCATTACAATAACCACATCAAATTTTGCATCATCATAACTATAATCTAAAAGGAATCAGGGATAAAGAGACAATACAACGCTAAATAATGAATATCCAACGATAAATTTATAAGATCCACAACTTATCACCAAGATTCAATCTACAAACGTAGAAAAATATAAAACTAAATTAGGGTTTTTGAGAAAATGAAAGCAAATGAAGAACTTTGGAGAATGACTCCCTAAATGATAAAATAATACACGGGTATTTATAGGAAAACACCGAATTCCTAAGAATGTCATACGAAATTTAAACAAAAACACCAGCATCTCTGAATTTGACCTCTGTAATGACCGTTACAATACCTGTATCGGTCATTATAGACATGGGCTGCTTCTGAAATTTTGAATTTAGATCTGTAACGATTGTTATAACACTTGTAAAAGTCATTACAGAGCTGTGAAGACCTGTATTGATTCTGTATTGTGTAATGGTCGTTATAGGCATCAGGGGAGGTCGTTACAAATCCTAAAAGCATCTGTTTGACATCAAAACGACTCCAAATGACCATAAACATGACCATAAACTTTAATTACATCAAATCAGCATCAATCAACCTAGAAAATAGCATCAAAGGCGCATCCAAAGCTCAGAAGCAACCCCATATTCACTTCATCCCTTGTAATGACTACTCATAATTAACTTTAATGGTCGTTATAGGCATCAGGGAAGGTCGTTACAGATCCTAAATGCATCCGTTTGACATCAAAACGACTCCAAATGACCATGAACATGACCATAAACTTTGATTACATCAAATCAGCATCAATCAACGTAGAAAATAGCATCAAAGGCGCATCCTAAGCTCAGAATCAACCCCATGTTCACTTCATCCCTTGTAATGACTACTCATAATCAACTTCGCGCTCCAATAACGTCTTTTATGATCAAACATGACATGAAAACAAGCAAACGATAGTATTCAAGTCCAAAGACACAAGTTAAATTAAAAACATAATAAAACAGACACAAACACGACAAATCAATAGTTTTAACATGAATAAAATACGTGTGTTAACACACACATCAAAACCCTATAAACCGCGTTTTCCACGTAGAACACATCATCCCTTTTACAACGTATAGATTTGCTTCGCAATCAATGTTGTTATGGAACTTCCAATATCAGTTTGATCAACTGTCTTTATCGTACTGAAATCTAACTATGTAGTTTTGGGTTCCGACAAAGAGTCGCGTTCTATTGTTTTATGATAAGTAAAGTGTAAAGTTAATGTTTTTTTTTTCTTGATCCGTTGTTTATCACAAAAGTATACCTTATATATGTTGTATGGGTTTTGAAGTTCTATTGTTATAATTGTTCTGATCATAAAAATTACTAGTTTTGGCAACCACACATTTTCAAATCCAAGTGCAACGAAGGAGGTTCTCCCTTGTCGAGTACTATGTAGTTACAATCTACATCAAGGCAACAAGGAGTACTATATAGTTACAACATACATCAAGGCAAAGGTTGAAAAGTTTCATAACTCTTCAATTGTTACGTTCCAATGTAACTTGCTTTATGCAATGAGACCCATTTCAATTATGTTCTAACACTATACCTTGTAGCCCACATTTGATAAAAGTTTTTTACACGAATATCTTGCGCTCTCTCTTTCCCATATTTTTTTACCAACGTCACGTATTTTGAAACATTAATTTTTTTTGTTCATAATTTAAATCCATAACTTAATCTATCATTAAAGTTTCACAATATTTTTCAAAAAAACATATTTGATCGTCACAAGCTAAACTTCAAAGTTTATTACCTTTACAAAAATTAGGAACAAAAGAAATACCATATATATAAAAGAAAACTATTATAAAGGTCGAATAAGATTAGACTTTTGACAAATAAGTTAGGGAACTTTTTTTTTATTATTATTATAATTGCAAGATAAATAGACGGAGCTAAGATATTATGGAATTACGAGATTGCAATTGGAGTGTTACCTCTCGTAAGTTCAATATTTACGTTATGTAATCGTCAACTTATGATGACCTGTTAAGACTTGATATAATGTGATATTTACTTGAGCCCAATATTTACAAAACCACAAACTCCTTCCATCGGACATAAACCTTAGCATGGGGTCGTTACACATGGCCTCTCCCCATTCTTCTTATTTTTTTTCCATTTTTCAAATTATTCTTTCTTATATAATATTTAAAATCATTTATAATTTTGAGTATATATATCAAACATTAAAAATAAATATATATTTAAAATCTACACATCAATATCTACAAAACAAAACTAATATTGAATATAAAAAATATATTTCAAAAAAATATTTCTTTCGTTTCATAATAATTATAACGTATACGTATGCGATAATTATCAATAATTTTTACTCGTATTTTTGAAGTTGTATTGCATACATTCGATATAAATATTTCGGTTTGTTTTACTCATTTGTCATTGAGCTCTCCTTCAATTGAAGTCCAAGAACATCGAGAAATAACTGTTGTCTATGTCGGGAATCACTTTATTCAACTATTTCTACATTCTCATTATCCTATACCTCCATTGAGGACCGATAGTTATGCAGTTCGTCTTAAACTATGAAATGAAATGATGAATATCAATCCATATGGTAGACAATATTTTGAAGAAACGATTAAATATGATAAAATTTGTATGTGCTTAAATATTATTAATATGTATTTATTTATAATATAATGAATTTTTTTATATTCAATATTGATCTTATTTTGTAGATATTGATGTGTAGAGTTCAAATATATATTTATTTTTAATGTTTGATGTATATATATTAAAAATTATAAATGATTTTAAATATTATATAAAAAAGAATAATTTGGGAAAGAAAAAAAAGGGCCCACATGGGGGATATGAGTTTGGGGACGATTAGCACCGTCGTTTTTTAGTTGATTTAAAGAAAAAGAAAAAAATGAAAAAAAGAAATGATTTGGAGAAGAGATGATATTATATTAAATAAATAATAAAAATAATTATATATTTTGATTAAAAAAAGCTCATATTTGATAATGTTGTAATTTTAATTTTTTTCTTTTTTCTTTTTTTGCGCACAAGAAAAAATTGAAGATCTTGCAAATTTTCTTTCTTTTTTTTCTTTTTCTTTTTATATTATAACAGATATCACGACAAGAGCATCCTAATATAAAAGAGAAAAAAAAATTCAAAACCATGTTCACTCTCACGCCAGTTGATATCTCCCTCTGGCTCCCTACAAGTGTCCAATCACAAGAAAAGTGGTGATTCTGGTGGATTTTATTGATTATCACGTCGAGACACTTTTACATCATAAAAAGTGGAGGAATCCTTTCTGCCAAAACTATGAGTCGATAAAAGCTTATCCACTATGGATTTAACACATGGTGTACCAACAAAGGGAAGCATTGATTGAAGAATTTTAATAGTCATAAATTCTATTCTCTGACAAAGAAGATCTGAGTGCCTTCACATTAGAAAAAAAAAATCAATTTTAAAGACTAAAAAAATTGATCGTAAAATAATTTTTTAAATCGTTAAAATTAATTAGTGATTATTTTATGACTAAAAAATATAGTCGTTAAAAGTTTTCTTGTTATTCAATCTTGACAACATAAAATAAAATTAATCATAAAATTCACGACTCTGACTCTATTTAATCACTAAATTAACAACTACAAAATATTTGGCCTCTAAAGAATTTGCGACCAACTCTCAGAGACATTGTGCATTTTATTTTTTATTTTTTTATTTTTTTTAGGAAAAATTATCCAAAGATATCATCTTTCAAAAAAAAATTATCAATAAATATCGTTCCTTATTTTTTTTCCCACGAAAGTACTCCATTATCTTTTTTATTTAAATTCAACCCGTATTTTTCTGTTTTTCAATGTCTCCTTTTTCTTTCGTTTTTTTTATCACAAAATGTTACTTCTCTGTGTGTTTTTGTTTGTATTTTCGATTCAATCCATACTTTCCTGATTTGCAACCTTTCCTTTTTGCTTTGTTTTAATCACAAAAACTTGCTTTTCTGCATTTGATTTGATTCTTCAATCGTGCACAAAATCAATATCCTCTTTGTCTATATTTATCGTCGTCGTAGTGAAGAGCGGTCGAAGAAGGAGGGGAAACATGAATGTTCAGTTCATCGTCGTGAGTTCGTCGTCATGTCGTCGTCAGTTCATCGTCTTCATCGTCAGTTCGTCGTCGTCGTGAGTTCGTCGTTATTGTCATCAATTCGTCGTGAGTTCATCGTTATCGTTGTAAGTTTGTCGTCAGTTCGTCGTCGTCATCAGTCCATCCTCGATGTCATCATCGTCGTTAGTTCGTCGTCGTCGTCAATCCATCCTCGATGTCATCATCGTCGTTAGTTCATCGTCGTCTTTAGTTCATCGTCGTTCTCGTTGTTAGTTCGGCTAAGGGTGACGACAATGATAACGTACTGACGTGCAGTACGTGATTCCATGGTTGTGCAGTATGTGAGCGAGACTGACGATGGTTTCCGACTACGACATAGATTTGGATTTGAAATTGATTTTTTTTAGAAAAACCAATACCTTGTGTAATTAATAATAGTTTTGTTAGGAAATGGTGTGTAAATCTTTCAACATGAAAATAATTATAATAAATATTTATGAGATATCTGTTTGGAAAAAAATCAAGGTGCGATACTTTTATGTTATTAATTCTTTATAGGGATACCTATGGATCCCTTTTTTTTTTTTTAAGAAAATAAGTTTGACTGCTAATGTTTATTTTGGTTGTCAAAATGGCTACTAAAACTCCAAGTTAGTAGCTAAAATAGCTACTAAAAGTTGATTGGTAGCAAATATTGTTACTACAAATATTTGGGTCGCTTAATTGTGACTAAGTTCCATGTAGTCGTTACATTTGCTTCTAAATATCTTTTTGGTCGTTAATTAACTAATAAACTTGATTTTACTCACTAAATTAGGGAAGAATACATGTTAAATTAGTCGTTAATTTTGTGACTAACTGCTAATGATAATCGTCAAATTTACTATTAAAATTTCTTTTTGGTCTCAAATTCATCCTTTTTTTTCCTTTGCTTTTTTTTTTTTTTTTTTTTTTTGGTAGTGTCATGGGGATAAAAAATTGTGAAATCGAGTATCCAGAACTGAAACCCAATCCATGTATTCTTCCAAAACTTGTATACATCCACGACGGAACCTGACGTTCCGCAAAAGAATGCCTCGAAGACGACAATCAAAGGATGATCAAATGCATTCACATCCCCGATATCAAGAGATCTCATTCCTCAATCGAAGATAAGATAGGAGTTCAAGACTGAGTTGTATAAGGAACATCTGAAACTTGATAATGATATAGGCATGAGCAATGAACGTGCAGCGGAGATAAAAATACAAAGCTATTGTTAGTGTTTCGAAAAACAACATAGGATCCTCGCTTGCGGAATTGAATGATGATGATGAGGCTAATATCGAGACGGTAGATGGGCTCATCATGGCTTATCTTATGAGACATGGTCACGGGGGGTCGTCCCTTTCATTGCCTCAATCAAACTGGGATGACAAGGTCGGTGTTGTGCCAAACTCCGATGGAGAAGATTACAATAGACCAAAGAACAACATCATCGATCTCAAGGGCCATCAAGGGAATGCTCAAGTAACAACTCTATCAGATTCTACTATGAAAATTGTGATTAGGTGGACAGTTGTAATGGGATCAGTTATATCAAAATTTTAAATTGATGGTAGAATTTAGAAGGTCCACAAACATATATAAACACTCACCCTCATACAAAAAAGCTTTGGCTTCAAATGTGGATAGCACTCCAACCGTTATTATATATAGAATGATGCAATATTAAAGAGGCAAAGTATGATTATCTGTAAGAAAGACATTATATGTTCTATAGTACGTGAAAATAGATGCATTCAACACTTGTCATCCTTGCTTACATATTGATAGCAAGTTTTAAATATCAGGCACTAAGGATGTAATAACGCAGCGAGAATTTAAGTACGTCAATTTAATTAAATGATTTATAATTAGATGAATCCGAGATGAGAATGTGCAACTTCAAATACGATCACATCTTGGGACTGAAAATTTAGTTTTTCAGAACCACATTTTAAATATAAATATGGACTCATAACAAAATCATGAGAATTTTGATATATTTATTTCGATGGTCGACGAAGATATTTATACCAAACATAATTTTAAGGGATAACAAAATCTAAACTATCCTAACTCGACCAATCAATAACCACTACGTAGCCCATATCCTTTCCCCCTTATCTTTTCCTCCACCTTTCCCCGATTTTCCCCTTTCCCCGATTTTCCCCGATACCCTCGTCAATTCCCATAGTTAGGACTGTAAATGAGTCGAATCCGTTCGCGAGTATCATTTATGAAGATTATGGGCTAAATTTAAGCTTAATTTTAGCCTCGTGGAATTAAGGGTTCGTTTGGCTGGTTTATAGAAAGTTTATATAGATGTTTATGGTTGATAATGATAAGTTCTAACTGATTGTAATTTTTAAATAAATAGTTTGATGTTTGATAAAATAACAGATTTAAGTTATATCATTGGGTGGAGACAATTTTGACTTCTCAGTTAAGAAGAAAAGCAGTTTTAAATGGCTATAACTTTAAGCAAAAAAATTACTTAAAGTTATAGGTATAAGATGTGCCAAACACTCTTCACACAACATTAAAAAGTGCTTAAAGTTAATTTTGACTAACTTAAAGCTTGGCCAAACACTCCTTAAATGAGGCAAGGTTGAGTCACCTATGACTCAGTTTGATAAACCCACGATCCGACTCATTAATAAGTTCATCAATTCAACTCGATTATAGCTTGTTTAACTCTCGAATTTATATATATACATATATAATTTATTTTTCATAAATATATTCATCATATTCAAGAGTCATGCAAAACTCTCATACCTTATATTTTTTTGTCTAAAAATTATCATATCTTTATATATATTAATAGAACTACTATAACGTGATTGCATATTCAAATAAAATGATTTTTTCTATTCAAGGTTAAATGACATATTACCTTTTATTTTCAATGTAAATTTATCGATTTAAATTTCTAGATAGTGATTTTAATAATGATCTTTAAACTTAAATTCTAAAGATATTGTGAATTGTTCATAAAAGACCTGACTCGATTAGGTTCGAATAAGTGTATTAGCCGAACCAAGCCAAGGCAAATCGAATCCAAAACTTAACTATTTATGAAACAAATTTGACAGACTTAATTTGATTAGATTCCAATCAAACTTGAATTCAATCCTAAATCTATTTAAATCCCATATGAACCTATTCCAAATTATATCCTACTCGGTTTGACTCGGTTAATTTATACCCCACCCGCAGCCACCACTAACCTCTCCACACAACCCCGCCGCCAAGGCCGCCGCCTCGCCACCAGCCCGTCGCCGCCACGCCACCGCCGCCGGTCACCCCCTCTCCCTCCTTCCCTCTCCCCTTCCTCTCCAGCCACCGCAACCCTCTCCCTCACCCAAACCTCACAGCCCGCAGCCTGAGCCGCCAGCCGCGATAGCCGCTGGATCCGCCCCAACCCCCACCAGCAGCCATCTCCCCACCGCCGTCTTCCCCTTGTGAGGTGACCCAACCCTTGCCCCAACCCGCGGACTATTGTGTTTGTGTGTGTATTGTGAGATTTAGTTAATTGTGCTTGATTTAATTAATGGTTTTAGAGTTCATGATTGATCCCGTTGCTGTTTGCTTTGAAGTTGCCCCTTCTTATTTGTTTTCTTATTCTTGGATTGGGAGGGTGTTTAGTGTTTCGTATCTATTTCGATGTGTGATCAGCATGGTGGATTGTGGCCTTCTTATGGTGATTTCAGTACTTGTAGGATCGATATGCTAGTACTGGAAGTGAAACTGGGAAGTTGTCGAGCATTTCCATAGGCTGGAAACTGAAGTTTTATTGGTTCTAGCTATTTGCTTGGAAGCGGTAATGAGAACTTCTAAAAGTAGGAATAAAGTAATTAACAGAATTAGGACGATCTTCGTATTTTGAGGTACACGATAGGAATTAACTTTACAAGTCGTTACCTTAGAAATTAATAAATACTTATATTAGATGGGTGACAAAGACCAATCGAAACTCATATATGTTTTTTTAAATAATGGAATCGAGCTCGTCCTTTGAGCATGAAATTCCATTTGGTACTAAGTTAGTCGAGACCTGGGTATCGGGGTACGAATTAGGGAGGGGGAAGAGCAGTGTCTTCCTTCCTCCGCAAACACGGGGTATGGTCGTTGAGATTGTTGGACAACTGACTACAGGAAACCGAGTCTGTAGTACAGGATCTGGTTAATCCTAGCAGTTTGAATATTGAGTAGTTGTTTGCAGGGAGCCACCAGGGATTTCTAGGACGGGACCCGTGCTAGCATTCAAGGGTTGGTCTCCTGGGCAACTCGGGCGCTGGACAACTCGTTTGCAGGGAGCCAATCGACGGTACGATCGTCGTGATTTCTGAACATTGTCTGATAAACAATTGTTTGAGATAGACGATCGTATGACAGAGTCTAGTTTACCCCTATTTGGAGGATTCATATTGAGTAGACATGTCAGGTCTAGTCCTTGCACTAGTGCACTTGGGTCACATCTCTAGGGTCATGAAGAGTAAGTGGAGAGTGTCTCCACCGTGTTCTTAAGGGTCGTAGAGTTTGAGTAAAGGGAATATGTTCCTCGACGACGCGGGGGGAGGGGGGTGGAATAGGACTCACACTCACCGGATGCAGAGCATGTGGTTGTAGATTCTTTTTTTTTTTTCGTTTTTAAACCTTGAAGTTTTTAGTGTTAAGATCATTTTATGTATTTATTAATAATACTCTCTTTGTCTCCTTAAAGATACAATACTTTCCCTTCAAAATAGAAAAATAAAAAAAATACAATAGTTTTACTTTTGACGCTATTCATCATGTTGTATGTTACATCGAATAATGTTTGATCGTCTCATAACCTCCGTCATATGAAAATATATCTTTTACTATGAGTAATGTTTCACGACAAATTTGCATAACTCCACATCATTTACCAACGCGCGTTTTGGTCAATTCATCCCAATTTTTAGATAATTGATAAATATCAATCATTAAACTTATTGAATGATTGGATTATCGTTTAATCATCTATAGTGTAGGTTTCTAAGGTCACCTTTCCTGAAAGGTGGTAACCTTTTCCTTTTAATATTCTAATTTTATTTAAACAAATAAGTCCATTAATATATTAATATATTATATAAATATAATATAAAAATATATTTTAAATGATATGGATTATCTATAAATATCGGATATTCGGAATATTCCCGGATATCAGGTTGATTGGGACGGATATGCCAATACACATACCCATCCCAAACCACTTTCAAAAAATTCAGATATGTCCGGACCCGACCCGAACTCGATCAAAATGGATTTTCTCCGATCCGATTTGGATAAACCCATGGGATTTGGGGTTAATCGCCATCCTACCCATATTCAAACATTAGAGCTCAACGCAATCAAATGTTGCAACCCATCTCCGTTTATGACTCCTCGCAGTCATCCATTCCAACACACACCATCTCCCTGCGTCAAAACCCTCCTCGCCCACTCCAAAACCCTCTCATCTCTCCACCAAATCCACTCCCAAATCATCCTCCAAGGCCACGAGCAAGACACCACCTTGATCTCCCGCTTTCTCAACACCCTCTGCACCACCACCACCAGCACCATCACCGCATATGCCGACGCCGTATTCCGCCGCGTCCCGCGCCCGGACCTCGTCCTCTGGAACACGCTCCTCAAAGGGTACTGCAACCGTTCCTCCGTTACTCGATCGCTTCATGTTTTGGTTAGGATGAGAAAGGGCGGGTTTGGTGTTGATGAGTTTAGTTTGCCGCCTTTGATTCGGTGTTGCGTGAGGGAGAACGAGTTTGGGGTCGGGAGAGGGATTCATGGGTTGGGGGTGAAAAATGGGTTGCTGGGTAGAGTGCATTTGGGTACTTGTTTGATTGATTTTTATGGGAAGAGTGGGGATGCGAGGGGTGCACGGTTCATGTTTGATGAAATGCCTGAGAAGAATGAGGTTTCGTGGACGTCCATGATTGTTGTGTATTTGGAGTTAGAGAGGTTGGGGGATGCGAGGAGGGTGTTTGATGAGATGATTAGGGAAGGTGAGATGGGGATTGGGGTAGTGAGTTCAGGGTATGTGGTTGCTTGGAATGCAATGATTCGCGGGTATGTGAGGTTTGGAGATCTGGTTGATGCTAGGGAGTTGTTTGATAAGATGCAGGAGAAAGACATGGTTTCGTATACTGCGATGGTCGATGGATATGCTAAGTCTGGTGATATGGTTTTGGCGAGGCATTTGTTTGAGCAGTGTGAAAAGAAAGATGTTTTTTTGTGGTCTGCTTTGATATCAGGATATGCTCAAAATGGTCATCCCAAGGAGGCTGTCGACATGTTCTTGGCATTGCAGCAGAGGAATGTTAGACCAGATGAACATATAATGGTGAGTGTCATATCAGCTTGCTCAAAATTGGGCGATCTAGAACTTGCTCAATGGATTGATTCTTATATGAATAGTGGCTCATTCAATCTTAGAAATGAACATGTGATTGCTGCTCTGATAGACATGAATGCTAAATGTGGTAACGTGGAGAGAGCTCTTACTTTGTTCAACAATATGCCTCGACGAGATCTAGTCCTATATTGTTCGATGATCCAAGGGTTATCGGCTCATGGTCAAGTCACCAACGCAGTGTCACTCTTTTACCAGATGCTTAGCGAAGGATTAACACCTGATGATGTTGCATTCACGGTCATCCTGAATGCTTGTAGCCGTCAAGGGCTTGTGGAGGAAGGCCGCTGTTTATTTGAGCTGATGAGGAGTCAATCTTCCATAGTTCCATCTCCTGACCACTACGCTTGCATGGTGGATCTTTTTGGGCGGTCTGGCCAGTTAAGGCCAGCATTCGATCTCATAAAGTCGATGCCCGTCGAGGCTCATGTGGGGGCATGGGTAGCCCTTCTTGGGGCATGCAAGTTACATTGTGCTACCGAGTTAGGTGAAGAAGTGGCTGCTCGACTAGCAAAGCTTGAGCCGCAAAATGCTGGCAATTATGTTTTGCTGTCAAATATATATGCTGCTGCAAACCGGTGGATGGATGTCACTGCTTTGAGAAATCAAATTGATGCTCAAGGACTTAAAGTGATAGCTGGGAGAAGTTACACATGGAAACGGAAAATTGAGATGCAAAGCAGTACAGGGAGCATTTCAAAAGCGAGTGCACAAGAACAATCTTAGACGTTAGACAAAGGGATATTTTACCTCTCTCTGCTGAAAAATGCTTTGCTGATGCGGAATATGGCAGTATGCTTTGCATTGATGTGCTCTGGGGACTTGCCATAATCTGTGAATTAAATGAATTGAGGTATGACTTCGATGACTCATTCTTATGGTTTCGGACTGCTGGGTTATATCATCAAACGACTTAGGCTTTGAGAATGTTTATAGTAGTAGAGTTAGTAGAAAGTTTGTGTTTTTCCGGATCCCAAGTAACAGTTCCATCCTTTTTCGGATGGTTCAGAAGTGTGGACTCAATTGTAGCCAACCATTCTCCCTGGCTATATGGTCACGGGTTCGACATTTCTCAAGGACATCATAAAATAGTGTCTTGTTGTATGATAACATGGGTAAGATTGCATGCATCTTAGCTTGCCCACATATATTGTTGTGTTTACTGTTTACCCTTTTTCGGCTGGTTAAACATTATAAGGTCAAAATTGATGTTTGGAAGCAATTATTTGAGCATCACGTGGTACACTTTGTAGCTAGAATTGCAGAGCTATATTGTATCTTGCCAACTTTTTATAACGTTTTGGGGTGGTCCGCATTATTGAACAATAGCTTAAATATTTGAAGCTTAGTTGTCTGGTCATGATTCCTTACAAGTTACAATTGAACCCATGTGGCTTGTTTGGCATTCTTGCTTTCCCTATTGTTGATGGTTCCACCTCTTGCTAAGAAAATAATCATGTCATGTTTCTCTCTTCTATCGTGCATGCTCTAAGATTTGCTTTCTTGTTGAAAGAACTTGGTTTTGGATATTTTGAGCTGATAATGGGCACTTCAATGCGAAGTTCTCAGAGCCATCCTCAAACAATCAAACTCTGGCCTCCTAGTCCAAGCACCAGGATCATGCTCGTGGAGCGGATCACGAAGAATCTCATGACTCCGTCTATCTTCTCTACGAAGTATGGACTCTTGAGTGCGGTTGAAGCCGAGCAAGATGCATGCCAGATTGAAGAAATGGCTTTTGCTTTTGCTGGTGCATGCTATGAGAAAGAACTAGATGGTGATGGAAGTTCTGCTGTTCAACTCTATGCTGAAGAGTCGAGTAAGCATATGGTTGAAGTTCTGAAAAGAGGACCCAGAATGATCAATAATGGTGCTGTCATGATTCCTGAAGAAGTTGGCGGCACTGCCGATATGACTTTTGACATATCTGGAGGACGGCGAGCTCTTTTTTATGCAGAAGAAGCGGTGGATCTCTTCAAACCGCTGACTGTCCCTGGAAATTCTTACCAGAAGGTATGTTTTAGCAATAAGAGTTTCGGTGTAGATGCGGCAAATGTAGTTGGTCCCATCTTGTTTTCCCTCAAAAGTCGATTGAGAGAAGTAGTTTATCTGACTTTGTTGCGGGAAGACCAGAGGCCGAGGCGCTTGAAGTTATGAATATCTTTTCGAAAGCACTTGAAGGTTGTGATTTAAGGTACTTGAACCTGTCTGACAATGCCTTGGAAGAAAAGGGTATACGAGCATTTGGCTCGCTTCTTGGATCTCAGGAAAATCTGGAGGAGCTCTATTTGATGAATGATGGCATATCGGAGGAAGCTGCTCGAGCTGTGAACGAGCTGATTCCATGTACGGCAAAGTTGAGAATTCTACATTTTCACAATAATCTGACAGGAGATGAAGGACACTGGCTATATCTTAAATTGTGAAACGTTCACCACTGCTTGAAGATTTCAGGTGCTCTTCAACAAGGATTGGATCCAAGGGAGGAGTTGCCCTTGCAGAGTCGCTCGTAGATTGTACCTCTTTGCGAAGACTAGATTTATGTGACAATATGTTTGGTGTTGATGCTGGACTTCATTTGAGCAAGACTTTGTACGCGCTCACAAATCTTACTGAAGTAAACCTCAGTTACTTGAACTTGGAAGATGAAGCTGCAAAGGCTGTCGCAACTGCATTGGAAAAGTCTGCTGCTTCACTCGAAATCTTAGAGGTGGCCGGGAATGATATCACCGTGAAAGCTGCTTCTTCATTGGGTTCCTGTGTAGCTTCGAAAGAGCTACTGACCAAGTTGAACTTGGCCGAGAACGAACTCAGAGATGAGGGCACTATTTTGATAGCGAAAGCATCGGAAGATGGGCATGACCAGCTAATTGAAGTAGATCTGAGCAGTAACTCAATAAGGAGGGTTGGAGCGCGGGTATCGGCACATCATGCAGTAGCTAAGAAACCTGCAGTGAAGCTGCTCAATATCGACGGGAATTACATATCTGAAGAAGGGATTGATGAAGTGAGGGAAATACTGAAGAGCTCTGTTCATGTACTTGGCCCGTTGGATGAGAATGATCCCGATGGAGAAGACACTGATGAAGACGTGCAGGAGACCATGGTGGACGAATACGGATTGGAATTGAAGCTGAAGGCTCTTGAAATCAACTGATTGTATAATATTCTGCTCGAATCCTGCGGGTTGACTTCAGCTTTCATGTTGTGGCGAACTAGCTTTCATGTTGTGGTTACTCCTGTAAAAATGAAGTTAATTATCTGAATGTGGCAGATATATATCTGACTGCAACGTGTTTGTGCTGCTATTTGAATGCTGAACCTTCTGCTTACAGGGTAGAAGCAGCTCAAACTGCTCTTAACAAGTAACAAAAACGAACTCCCTTGTCATTATTTAAGTGGAACATTCGCAATGTTGGGAGTATCAATGTATCCAAGAAGAGGACGTACAAAAATTGATTTACACTCGATGATATCTGGCTTGTCGGCCAAAAAAAAAAAAAATGCCATCGAGCGAGGGGAAATTTTGAAGGCAAGCATTATGTACGTTATTGTTGAAGGCATTGCACGAACCAATGAAACCATGTTTTGGGATGATCAAACAGCTACCGGCACCTTCAGGGTCTCCAATATCTTGTCATCGATTTCAAACTTAATCGGCTTCTTGTCTCTTCCTATCTTGACATACTCGTCGAATCTCTCCTTCAAGTCCTCGGCGAGATTTGTGCTACTGGTCCACCCCAAAATATCTTTAGCTGCTCGTGGCTCTGCATAGAAGTGCTGCAATAGAAGCTATTCAGCAAATTGGAGTACATGTACAAGCATGACCCAGTCATCCAGACATCTCTCTCTTGACATAGGTGGAGACGATAAAAATACGATACGTGAAAAGGTGTGAGAAAACAACGGATTGATCCATGTAGCTATTTACCATGTTACGGAATGGAAAAGCTTTCTTTGAATCAGCACCAATAGCCTTCGGATCATAATGCACTATGTTAACTGAGCGGCCAGCAGCCTGAGCGCACAGCTTTGCAAATCCATTCAGTGTCACAGCCCTGTCACTAACACAATTGAAGATATTGCCACTAGCTGCAGTTGGTTTTTGAACAGCAAGAGTGAGCATGGAGGATAAGTCCCTAACATGGGATATATTTGTCAGCTGCATTCCTGATCCAGGGATAGGTACTGGCCTATCTCGAACAATTCCTGTACATATTAGCTCATCAAGTCATCATAAATCCAAAATCATGTTACCAGTAGGAGATGAGAACGAAATAGAGCAACCGATCTTACAACTAGTACTTCTTTACATGAGCTAGCTCAACTTACTGTCAAAAAACCACTCCTCACAGTCTTTGTTGTTGCCTGATCCAATCATGTATTGAGGACGGAATATCGCCCAACTGCTAAAACTCTGAGCGATGTACTCCTCAACTGCAACATGGCTTGCATCAGCTTTAACCACATCCTATAGCAATGACAGATAATATTTCTCAAAACGGTTCATGTATTTCAAACTTATCCATAAACTTTACAAGACTAACACCAAAACAATGCTATGGGATCTTAGTAGTGGCTTACTCCTTCCACATGAGGAGGTTCATCAGAAGGCTTATAGATTCCAGCACTGCTGATGTATAGGAACTGTTGCGCACCGCTACCCTTTGCCCAATCTGCCACTGGCCTAATAAGATGGAAGACACAGTCTTAGCGCATACATAAACAGGAATGCAATACCAAAACAAATGCTCTGGATAACAGGAAATGCATATCCTCCTTTCATGACTCTGAAGACACTGATTATGTTTCATCGTGTCAAAAGGGAATAACATAACAAAACCAGTATATGCTACATTCCAAAGGTTCACCAGTTTTGCTGGGAAACAATAACGTTCAGTGAATTCCTATCTTCTTAATCTTCTCACCTGGCCACCAAGCAATGATAGATACTTGGGTGGTGCTTGACTGGATATATCCACTTCGTCACTGTGTGTCAACCGATTGGGTTTAATGACCAATTATAAGCCAATAGCAGTATGAAGTCTTAGCTACCATAGTAGATATCAGGTGATTCACTGTCGAATTGCCATATCCAAGTCCAGCATTTGATATCACAACTTTGCAATCCAATATCTACAGAACTTTTCAGAATTCAACAATTCCCGATCACCATGACTACCAAGATTTGAACAGCAAAGGTCGAGGCTACACCGAATCAAATCCAAGAACAGAACCGACCTGACAGCATCAAGATCTTTGCCATTGTTCTCGAGCACAACATCGAAACCTTCCCCTCCGATAACCTTTCCCACATCAGCTGGATCTCCCCACACTGTCTTTCCCCCACCACTCACAATCTCCTACAAACCACAATAAAATCATCCAAAACCATAGACAAATTCCCAAATATGTAACAAATCATATCTACTGCGAAACAAAAGTGATTGTGACCAGAATTTCTCGACTGTAACGAGTAATAAACTGAAACGTACACCGAATCTGTCAAAAGGGGGTTTCTTCATCTTATCAGAACCCTGATCACCAACAGTAAGGACCGTGACATCATGACCAGAACCCAGAAGCTCCTTCGCGAAATAGAAACCGATCACAGCGTGCCCGCCGCTGTTGGTGTTCACTATCAGTACCTTCTTCTTGTCCACCACCCCGCTCGCCTTCACGATCCAGCTCCTGTGCCGACTGGACCTGATGCTGGTTTTGGCTTCAGAAGTTGAAATGCTGAGGCTAGAAGAGAATGGGGAGGAGAAGGAGAGGAAAGGACGTGGAGATGAGAAGGAAAGGCGTGGAGTTGGGTGAGGAGAGCAAGAGAAGAGGGTTGGTGATGATGAGAGGAGAGTGGCCATTGCTGCTTGTGCTTGCTGTTTGTGATCTTTGCTTCAGGGCCAACGGCTTCTTAGCTGAAGATAATTGAATAGAAAAAAAACTGAAGAAAAAAGAACAATAACTTGGAAGCAGGTAGCCGTAGTTGTACATCTAGTTATTAAAGATTGTTTTTGTTGTTTTTTTTTTTTTTTTTTTTTTGTGTTTTTAAGTTATCTTAGGTTATTTTATTTTCGTTGTTTTTTGAGTTTTCAACTTATTTGAGGTTATTTTATAATGTTTTTATCAGTATATGGATGGACTCCAATTAACATCTTATATGTCTGCTGCATATAGACGACAAAGAAAACAACAATCATCCACCTAATCCCGTCAACTGCGTTGTACAAGTGGGCTCAGGTTTCATGTCCATGTCCCTACATAGACGGATACCTTGGAACGATTTATTACTCAATGCATTACAAGGTCGTGGTTGGATGGAGTTGGAAGATCAACCAGTGGCTCATTGCCAGTGCTACAGAACATGGAACCATGTTGACTAACTGATTCGCTGAAGTGGCACAACATGATATCATTTACAATTACATGCTTTTTCGAATCTCTGCTTTACCAGATTCACGTTAATAAAACGTCCCCAGTGAAACAAATAAGCAGTCAATCTCCCGACAGCACCACATACCATTTGTCATGGAAATCTGAATCTTCTCTGTTGAAGCATATATGAGCTTAACTAAACTACTGAACACAAACAGCGAGGGAAAAGACTGGGTAAACAATCGATATTTGTACCTTGATAACGCCTAGAGAACAATGTCAATAACTGTAACTTGAAAACTTGCTCTCTCAACCATGGATCTAAAAACCTCATTGACAAAGAGTCCACATAAATTCAATGGATGGAGGAAGAGTTTACAAGAGACTGCACTAAAACAGTTGCTGTTGGCATCCATCATACTTAAAACAACATATTAGAAACAACAGCTTCCAGGCCTTACGAACATCATAGTGCCAAGGGGTCCTCAGAATAAGAAGAACCTCTTTTTCTCTTCACCGTTTTAGGTGCAATATCATTGGTCTTCCAGAAAGAAGATCCCCGTACAGCTTCAGCAGAGAGGCTCACTGCGGTTTCCACGGTCTTGGATAAGCTTGAAAGGACCGTCCAAATTTCGGAAAATACCTTATCACCCTTCTCATACTGCAACCATAAAACAGAAGTGTAACAACAATCGGGAAAAGCAAGGTTAAGAAAGGAAAGCTAAATATAGACAATACACTCATTGATTCCAACAATCAATCATAACAATTGGAGTTACATCTTCCTCAACATCCTCGGAAACAAACACACTTACTATATTCTATATAGTAACTCTGGACTATTCAGATCTCAAAAAATCGTCTATTCTTTTGAAATGAAAAAAATTTATGTTTGGTTGCTTGATGAAATAGGAATCAGCGATTCCTTACGGAATCACAGTCTGATCAAAAATTAGTTTTTCTTTACCTTGACCAAGAAATCGCCCATCATGGTGGAAAGGGAATTAAATTTGTTTCCCAAAAATCATTTTGGACATGAAAACCAAAGAGAACGTAAAAATAAATTTAAAATAATACCCCTCCATCCAAATAAGTGAGACGGCACGCATTTTGAACCTGTCTTAGGATGATCAGACATTATTTTTTGCAAAACTATCGTGAAACAATAATGATAGGTTAAGTTGTGAACTTTAATCATGTAAAAAAAAATTCTCACATCTTTAAGAATAAGAACGAAACATCTCAAAAGCGTGTCCTTTCACTTTTTTTGGATGAAGAGAGTAATAAAGTTAAAATACCTAAATAAAATCAAGTGAAAATTCCTCAGAAATATCACTTTGAAGACTTATTTCCAAAATAGTAACACTAACAAATTTTGATTCCCATGAGATCCTATTTACCCTCACCCCACGCCCCACCCCCGCTTCTCTCACCTACACCACACTCAACGCCGTTGCCCAATCGTCACCGCTCCATCGCCGTCGTCGTCTCTCCTCCCCTTGTTGTCGCCGCCATCATCTCTGGCCTCAACCTTCCTAAATCTCGCACTAACCACCCCCAAAAATGGCCACCGAGGTGGTCTCCGCCACCACCACTCCCGTCACCGTCAAGCTCCTCGACCCCGACTCCCTCCAATCCGACCGTGATTTCCACATCGAGCTCTTCATCGCGCCCAAAACACGCCCCTGCCCTCTCATTATCTCCCTGACCAATTTTGTGAGGAACCAATACATGGTGATAAGGAGCGAAATGGTGATGGTGGCTCGACAACGACGGTTGGGTGATTTCCGGCAAAGTGTGAGGGAGAGACGATAGTGGTCAGAGGTGGCGGGGGATTTGGGTGGTGTTAGGTGATTAGTGTTTGTGATTTTTTGTGTTATTTTGTTTTGGGGTTTGATTTTGTGGATTTGTTAGTGTTTTGTAATTTGGGTTGAATTTCGACGGACGTACTAGTTCCTTTGTCCGAATTCCGACGGATGTACTAGTTCCTCTGGCCAGATTTCGACGGACGTATTAGTTCCGGCCAGACGTAATAGTTGATTCGACCGATTTTTGACGGGCGTACTAGTTATTCTGACGGGATTCCGACTGACGTACTAATTATTCCGGTCGGATTCCGACGGACGTACTAGTTATTCCGGCCGGATTCCAACGGATGTACTAGTTTGCTTTAGCCGAATTCTAACGGATGTATTGATTTCGACCGGACATACTACTTGCTTTGGTTGGACATAGTAGCTTTTTTCAGAGACGTAGTACTTTTTATAAATATATTACCTTGTTTTATAGACGTACTTTTTGGGGTGGGGTGATAACTTGGGAGAATTTATGAAAGTTAGTAGTATCTCCTTGAAATAAAATCTTCCAAGTGGTACTTCCCAAGCATTTTCCCTAAAATCAATATTTAAATAAATAAAAATTTGTTTAATAATAACATAAAATAAAACATTAATAAATAAATGAAAATATTTAAAATTAAAATTAGAACGGATAGTTAAAACTAAAATTTAGTGTAATTTATTTTAAAATAATTTTAACTTTGATTTATAATTTAATATATTTTTATTAAATCTATTTTCATCAAAATTATTTTGTGATAAATTTCTAATGAATTCATTATATTTATTTTAAAATTTATTTTATTTATTTTGATTTTGATTTATTTTTAATTTATTTTATAGGGTTAAAAACATATTGCCCTCTTAAAACTTTCATAATTCCATATTACCTTCTCCAAACTTCATAATCCCATATTACCCTCTTAAAACTTACGATATGGACATTTATCCCCTTTCTTCAAAATGCATTTGAAAATATCACCTAAAATGACCAAAATACCCTTTAATCTTATCATTTTTATACCAAATTTAAACAATTTGTATGGGCTAACCAACAACAACAAAAAAGAAGAAAAATACAGCTTTCTAGAATGAGTTTTTTTGTTTTGCTTGGTTCGAAATATTTAATTTCAACTTATTTGGTTGGAATAATTAATTTAATTGGTTCTTGAGTTTCTATTAATTATGTTGGTCTCGATCAGGAAACAACACTATCATACAAAAAGTTTTAAAATTTGAAGTGAAAATATTATTGGTTAATTTCAAAAATTAGACATACTAAATTCCTTTTTTTTCCCTTTAAAGCTCATATCAATTGTTTGAATTTTGTTTATTTAGAAAAAAAAAAGGAGAGAGAGAAAGGGATATTCAGGTCATTTTAGGTGATTTTTTTTTACGCCATTTGAAGAAAGAGAGTAAAATATCCATATCTCAAGTTTTAAGGGGGTAATATGAATTATAAAGTTTGGAGAGGATAATATGAAATTATATATTTAAAATAAAACTCAAAACTAAAATTAATTCCAAATTTTAATTAGGATAAAGTAACTTAAAAAAAAGGAGTGTTTCATTCCGACTGTATCAACCAAACAGCTCAGCTAAAAAAGAATTATCTTATTCCATTCCTATCTTCATTCAACCTGAATATACCATTTCATGACATGTCAAAACCATTCCTGCGATTCAAACGCAGTTAAGGCTTTGCTATTCCAAAGATCATTTTTAGACTGCCTAAGTTTCTTCATTATCTTTATTCGTAACTCCTTTGAGAAGATTAAACATTGCAATCCACCGATTGGAAGCCTATAACTGGTGCTATTAAAAAAAAAAAAAAAAAGCAAACAGCCCAACTCTTGCAAACAACCCCATCCAGCACCTGCAACTAATGAAGATTCTTATAAGCTTGACTTTTGCACATCCATGATGGCAAATGTCAATTTTTCAGTGCCATTCTTCTTTGTCATATGCTAATATCTTCTTTATTGTTCCTTTCAATCTTCTTCTACCAAAGGCAACCTCTTCCTTTTACAGCCACGTGTGCAAATCAACTTAATGCTACTCTCTTGTCAGGTATTTTGCATATCCCATTTTCCCTAATACGACAAAATCCATCTCATTAATTTCACCTTGCCACTCCTCTATTTTCTGCACACACAGACCTCCTCCTCACATGAATTTTTATAAGATCTGGGATATATTATACATGGTTGTTGACTATTAATTGACCCGTGTAGTTAGATAAACTTAGATCAAGTTTGATCCAAGTGAAACAGCAAGCACAGAATATTGATATGCAGGTAATGATACATACTGCTTCTAGTTTACCAAGGGCATTTTCCAGCTTCATACACAAGTCATTGTTTGTGTCCTTCAAGGCTTCAATCTGCAGATGATAAAGGTACAAGAAATATGAGAACCCTAAAGAACATGGACACAAACATTGTTACACCACAAACAACACAGGTAGTCCTATCATGGACAAGGTCTCGTGAGGGGAAGAAAGGACTTCGCAAACAATATTGAAAGAAATCAGATGCCGTATAGAAAGGACACCTTACTAAGAATAACTGCCGGACTGTTTACACCAAAGCAAATTTCCCAATACCAAGTAACAACTGCTTCTTGTGAAACATCTTGTTATTTTTGCACCAGCTTATCCAAATCTCTAAGTGTGACTAGTGCATTGGAAATATTCGACAAACTCAGATAAACATGCTCCAAAAGATGCGATCATGGAAACATACGCAAAAGCACCATAATCAATTTTGAGAATGGGTTCTCCTCATGAGAGCAATTGTACGGTACAAATGTCAGAAGTCAGGACAAGTTATCTTGAATAGACGTGCATGACCTGCTTTTGGGAGTCTGCAAACATTCTTCGAAAGTCGCCGTCAACTCCACCTGGGATTCCATTGCCATATGACCTCAGAGTTGCCTGCTAAAGACCGGGTAAGTTTCAAACTACGAAACAGAAAATGAAGTTCAAGGGACAAAAGCAAAGTCGTCTACCTCTGGTTGCTCGTCAAAGGATTTATTTTCCTCCTCCTTTGGCGGTTGGTCTTCATCACTCTCGTCAAGATTTATCTCTTGAGGAATGGACTGTATCCCTAGATTCTCTACATCACAAGGAGCATTTAATACTCGCTGGGATTTTCGAACTGTGGCCGGTGCACGTTTTAGTTTCTTTAAAGAGTCACACTTCTGAAGGTTGGCGTTCGTTTCACCGGATTCAGGACCAATAGAATCTTGGTTAATCTCAGATTGAGATTGTGCTTTTCCTGTTGCAGATGGACTCATTTTTTCAAGCTACAAGGATAAATAAATTGGAAAATGAAGTTAAATTGGCATAAAGTTAGGCGAAACTCCAGTGTACCGAATCATTTTATGGTGCGCAACATAATTCGGAAATAACATCATGACAAGTATAACATCATTAACAGAAATAATGATGAACATAAAGTTACAAACATACAAATTGCAAACCGTGTGACATTGTAATTTCATACATGTAAAACCGTACACCCAATTACGTTTCAACCCAAAAATAAAGAGAATAGATAATCAAATCTAAGATGACAAATTGTAGAAAGTGTTCAGATGCTAATAAGTTTTAACTTTTAATAGAGTTATTTTTTCAATATGATATCGGAGCACACGTGACGTGAACTCATGAATTTAAATCTTATAACTCCCTTGTTGGAATGTTGGTTTGCTACTAAGTATGTGGCAGCCCAATGTTCTAGGCAAGCCAATGAAGATCATTCACAAGAGGAAGAATGTTCAGACCCTACAAAGATCGTAGGACTTCAATGACCATCAAGATCATAGAACATTCATCGGCCTGACTATTTGGTAGGGTTGGTATTTCAACTAAGTAGAGCAGTCACAACATGAGGGAAAAAAAAAAAGCAAGGACGGAGCATAAAGTACTGCTAGGAGTTCAATGATAAATCAAAGCAGATGGAGAAACCGCTTCCCCTCTTGAGGTCAACATCAATATGAATAGGTACGAATAAAATCCAGACACAAATGTCTCTATTATCTACAAGAAGCTAAAATTGCATACATCTTGTCCTCCCTTAATCTCTGAGACTTTGACCATGAACGTAGAACCTGGTCCAATTTGTTGTGGATACAAATGATGCATCGAATCCGAAAGAAATTTCTTTAACAAAATATTTCGAAGGGGTTCAGATAATTTGAGTTTTATCATAGAATTATGGTAGGAACCATAGCTACAAAGAAGGGCTCATAAACCATGTCAAGACAGGCCAAGAAAAACCTTAATGAGTCTTGAATTCTTGACAGACTCCTAAGCGGTTGTCTAGATAATTGTTCAAACAAAAATATACGCTGTGCAGTATACTGTTATATTTGTGAGATCAAGATGTCCCAAAAGCCAAAAGAGGCCACAAACGACAGCAATATAAGCTATATGATTTTTCATGGTAGCTACTTCCACACAAACACTGTTACTCAAATATCACTCTCAATGTGGAGCCTTGATTTTAAATGTGCAAGACACTTGTGCAATTTTGTCGGGAGACTTTTACTTTTATTTGTCGTGGCTTTATATTTTGTCTTTAGAAGGCTGTTTGGTGTGCAATTTGTATATAAATCAGCTGGTTTCTAAGGCTTTAGGACCAAGGAAAAAGACACTCACAAAAGGTAAAACTTGGTAGTGTGTTCGGAAGAGCCTTTGGTGCAAGAACTGATTTGCACAGTCAGGTTCAAGGGAGCAGATTGCGCTCCATCCGATGTCCGATCGTCCTTAAATTTGGTCAGCGGGTACACGACATTTAGTTTTTCAGATCCAACAGTCAGTTTTGTGACGGGAATCTTCTACATTGAGATATTCATCCCGAAACAGCAGCCTGCGACTTGAATCCGTTTCGATGATCTCCTCCTTTGTTTCTCTTGTTTAAACTTCTCTTGTGTGCCAAGGTTGTTACATTGATGTTGCTACTGTCGTATACCTCTAGTGTGATCTAGAGAGGATCTTTGTATGCCCATTATTCTGACAGTGGAGAGTTTGGGTGGACTCCGATATCAGTCTCGTGGTTTTACTCCTCACCTTAGAAGAGGTTTTCCACGTTAAAAATACCGTGTCATTTTCGCTCTATACTTTAAATGGTATATGGTGCACTAGTATAGTTTCCTAAAAGGTTTACACAAAGAGAGAGACGTAATTTAATCCACTGTGATAACTCGGTATAAATCGGGTTTTGGTAATCCCCCCTAAAAAGTGGTATCAGAGCTGTGTTTGTTTTGGATTGTGTGAAACCATGGAAACTAATACTAGTAAGATGATCACCTTGAATAGATCTAATTACCATGTATGGAAAGAAAAAATGACGGATCTTTTTTATGTGTAAGATTACTATTTGCCTGTGTTTGGTAAAGAAAAACCCGAGGGTACAACTGAAGATGAATGAGAAATAATTCATCAAGTTTATGGATATATCAGACAGTGGATAGATGATAATGTTTTGAATCATATCTCTGGGGATACAAATGCAGTCTTTATGGGATAAACTCGAACAATTATATGCTCAAAAAACTGAAAATAACAAGTTGTTTTTGATAAAATAGATGATGACTTTGAGATATCACGATGATACTCCTTTAACTGATTACTTAAATTCTTTTCAAGGAATTATAAATCGGTTAGCTGCTATGAGTATCAAGTTTGATGATAAGATTCAGGCTTTGTGGATGCTTGATACTTTACCCGACTCTTGGAAAACCTTTCGAATTTCTTTGTCTAATTCGACCCTTAATGGTACTATTACCATGAACTTAGCCAAGAGTAGCATTTTGAATGAAGAAATGAGAAGGAAAACTCAAAGCTCTTTTTCACATTTCGATGTCTTGGTTATGAAAAAGTGGGATAGAAATGAGAATCGAGGTTCAATAAACAGAGATAAGAGTGGCAGTAAAAGCAGAGGCAAATTTAATAAGTTTGCAAATGTTCGAGTGTTATCACTGCCATCAGAAAGGACATACTAAGAGATATTGTCGTTAACTTAAGCAAGAACTGAAAGAGCAAGGACAATAGAAAAAAGGTTGATTCTGATAATAATGATAATCATGTTGTTGCACTTTCGGATGATTTTCTTACTGTGCTTGACGGTGATGCTGTGAATTTTGTATGTCATGACTCCATTTGGGTGATTGATAGTGGTGCATTTGTTCATGCTACGTCTCGTAAAGATTTGTTTACATCTTACAAGTCAAGTGACTTTGAATCTGTAAAGATTGGTAATAATGCATCAGCTGCAGTTGTCGAAATCAGAGATGTATGCCTTGAGATCAGTAACGGCACGAGGTTGGCTTTGACTAATGTTAGACATATATCTGATATTCGCTTGAATTTGATTTCCACAGGCAACCTAGATGATGAGGGTTACCATAGCACATTTGGTGAAGGTCAATGGAAACTCACTAAAGGTTCTATGGTTGTGGCTAGAGGCAAGAAATGTTTTTTCTTATATATTATGTATGCAAAGTTGTCTGTTGACAGGATCAATGTAGTTGATGATGAAAAGACAGCTTATTTATGGCATAAGAGATTGAGTCACATTAGTGAGAAGGGATTGACAGTTTTGGCCAGAAAGAACATCCTCAAGGGGTTAAAAAGTTCTTCGTTGAAGAAGTGTGTGTGTATTGCTTAGCAGGAAAGCAGAACAGAGTTGCTTTCAAAAGTTCACCTCCTTCACGAAAATCAAGTATTATTGATTTGATGCATACTGATGTGGTCCTATGAAGACTAGAACACTTGGAGGCTCTCTTTACTTTGTTACTTTCATAGATGATTATTCAAGGAAGCTTTGAGTTTATACCTTGAAATCTAAAGACCAAATGTTGGATGTTTTTAAGCAGTTTCAGGCTTCAGTTGAAAGACAAACAGGAAAGAACCTGAAATGCATCAGAAGTGATGATGAGGTGAGTATATTGATCCTTTTGATGAGTATTGCAGGCAACAAGATATTCGGCATCAAAAGACTCCTCCAAAGACACCTCAGTTGAACGGTATAGTTGAGAGAATGAAAAGAACATTGGTGGAAAAGGTAAAATGCTTACTTTCACAAGCACAACTTCCGAGATCTTTTTGGGGGTGAGACTTTAAATACACTTGTACACGTTTTAAATCTCACTCCATGTGTTCCTTTAGATAATGATGTTCCTGGCAGAGTTTGGACAGGTAAAGATGTTTCTTATCATCACTTGCGCATCTTTGGATGCAAGGCCTTTGTGCATATTCCCAAAGATGAGAGGTCCAAACCAAATGTGAAATCACGACAGTGTATTTTCATTGGTTATGGTCAAGATGATTTTGGTTACAAGTTTTATGATCCAGTTGAAAAGAAACGTGTAAGAAACAGAGATGTGTTTATGGAAGATCATACAATCAGGGACATTGAGAAATCAGAGATTTCAGCGCCACAGATTAGTGATGGTTTGCTTGATTTGGATCCAATTTCTGATACATATGTTCCTATACAGGTTGAGGAGAAACATCATGATGTATTTGATCCGGAGGCAGGATAGGTCCGAGATCCAGTTGTGATAGAGGACATAATTCCTCAGGCAGGGGTTGCAGTTCCTGAGCCAGTGGGTCCACTAGTTGTTGCAGGAAATGCCGGGTCTCGTAGATCAAGTCAAGAACGACAACCTTTAACTAGGTATCCTCCAGATCAGTGTGTTTGTGTGACTGATGCAGGTGAACCAGAAAGTTTTGCAGAAGCTATGGAAGACGAGTGCAAAAGTCAGTGGTTTGAAACTATGCAGGACGAGATGCAGTCACTTCATGAGAATCATATTTTTGAATTGGTAAGGTTATCTAAAGGTAAAAGAGCTTTAAAGAACAAGTGGGTATACAGGTTGAAGCAAGATAAACTTACTTCACAGCCCCATTACAAAGCTAGATTGGTTGTTAAGGGACTTAGTCAAAGAAACGGCATTGATTTTGATAAAATATTTTCTCATGTTGTGAAAAATGTCATCTATTCGTGTTGTTTTAGGCTTGACAACAAACCTAGATTTGGAGATTGAGCAGATGGATGTCAAGACGGTCTTCCTACATGGAAACTTAGAGGAAGAAACTTATATGGAGTAGCCAGAGGGTTTCATTGTCAAACGAAAAGAGGATCATGTTTGCAGATTTTGAAAGAGTTTGTATGGTTTGAAACAGGCACCCAGACAATAGTACAAAATGTTTGACTCGGATATGGGGGAGCAAGGCTACCAAAAGACTAAGTCTGACCATTGTGTTTTTGTGCAGAAATTCTCTGATGATGATTTTATTATCCTTCCATTATATGTTGATGACATTTTGATTGTTGGCAGGAATGTTTCTAAAATTGATAGTTTAAAGAAGCAACTCAGTAAGTCCTTTGTTATGAAAGATTTAGGGCCAGCAAAGTAAATCCTTGGCATTAAAATTGATCGTGACAGGAATGCCAAAAAGTTGTGGTTATCACAGGAGAACTACATTGAAAAGGTACTTCAACGGTTCAGTATGGACAAAGCTAAAGTGGTAAGTTCTCCTCTTGTGTCACACTTTACTTTGGTAAGTTCTCTCTTGCGTCACACATAGTCAAATATCACTCTCAATGTGGAGTCTTGATTTTAAATGTGCAAGACACTTAGTGCAACTTTGTCAGGAGACTTTTACTTCTATTTGTCGTGACTTTATATTTTGTCTTTAGAAGACTATTTGGTGTGCAATTTGTGTATAAATCAGCTGGTTTCTAAGGCTTTAGGACCAAGGGAAAAAAACACTCACAAAGGGTAGAACTTGTCAGTGTGTTCGGAAGAGCATTTGGTGCGAGAACTGGTTTGCGCAGTCAGGTTCAAGGGAGCAGATCGAGCTCCATCCGATGTCTGATCGTCCTCAAATTTCGTCAGCAAGTACACGACACTTAGTTTTTCAGATCCAACAGTCAGTTTTGAGACAGGAATCTTCTACATTGAGATATTCATCCCGGAACAATAGCCCGCGACTTGGATCCGTTTCGATGATCTCCTTCTTTGTTTCTCTTGTTTAAACTTCTCTTGTGTGCCAAGGTTGTTACATTGATGTTGTTATTGTCGTATATCTCTAGTTAGGGATGGCAATGGGGCAGGTTCGGGTCGGGGATTGCAGTACCCGAACCCAAAACCCAGAACCAATATCCAAACTCGACCCGAACCCGATCCGGTTTTAAAACACTAAACCCAAACCCGACCCGATCGGGTTCGGGGATACCCGAGGCGAACCCATACCCGATAATTCGTGGGTTTTTGGGTTCGGGTTTCCCAAACCCGTATCCTAATGTAGTATATTTTTTTAGCTTTCATAAAAACCTTTAATAAATTTGAAATCATGATAATTTATATTACTTAGAATTATATTTACTCCATTAATATATTTAAATATTA